>JAAMXS010001353.1:0-29680 GCA_019693525.1 Cylindrotheca fusiformis | reverse complement strand
TCCAATGGTGCATCATCACCTGGAGGTGCCAGCAAGGGTGGTGGCTTTGGAAGCTCTGGTGGACCGTCATCATCCTTTGGCGGTGCCAGCAAGGGCGGCTTTGGAAGCTCTAATGGTGCATCATCACCTGGAGGTGCCAGCAAGGGCGGTGGCTTTGGAAGCCCCGGCGGTGGAAGCACGAGTAGCGGTTTCGGAAGCTCTGGGGGAACATCCCCATCATCATTCGGAGGTGCCAGCAAGGGTGGTGGCTTTGGTAGCAAGGGAGGTTCCTCCTCCTTTGGATCATCAAAGGGTGGTGGATTCGGAAGTTCTGGCGGGTCATCATCATTCGGTGGTGCCAGCAAGGGTGGCGGATTCGGAAGCTCTGGAGGTTCAACATCATTCGGCGGTCCAAGCAAAGGTGGTGGCTTTGGCAGTTCTACTAGCGGGCCACCTGGTGGATCAAGTACTGGCGGTGGCTTCGGCAACTCCAAAGGATCTTCCTTTGGAGGCGCCAGCAAGGGTGGTGGCTTTGGAGGAAGCTCTGGAGGAACTCCCTCGTTTGGTGGTTCCAGCAAGGGTAGCGGATTTGGTAGTTCTGGAGGGGCGTCGTCATTCGGCAGTGCCAGCAAGGGAGGAGGCTTTGGAAGCTCCGGTGGCACAGGGACATCGTCCTTTGGCAGCAGCAAGGGTGGTGGGTTCGGAAATCCTGGCGCAAGCAAGGGCGGTGGCTTTTCTGGAGGACCAGGGGGCGCGTCGAAGGGGGGTTTCGGCTCTACGAATAACGCGGGACCCCCATCGTTTGGTACATCCAGCAACAATGCCGGCGCATCTGAGGAAAAGAAAGGAGGATTCAAGCCTTTTGGGATGTCGCTATTTGGAATGTAATTCTAGCTTCTTTAATAATTGTACAAATAGCTGCACATTGCTATTGCTTAATGCAATTATACATCTGATACTCTAGCAACAATCGAATCTATTATGCTACATCTGCCCCAGCCAATCCATTCTGGGCTTTGCATGCACCAGCGCTTGTCGTTAGTGTTGCTCCCTTGTATGTTGCAACTCCTTCTTCATTCGTTTTCAAGTCTGGTAAAACGATGTCAAGCATTTTCTTTTTGCCTACCTGATTTTCTGTTGTTGGGTCGCCGGGAAAGCCGTCAACAGTAATACGTTCTCCAATGGCAGCATCGCTCGGTGGCTCCACAAATTCCATCTTCCCGTCCTTAGAAGCGCAAAGGACCATGCCGTGGGATGGGAAACCAACAAGCTTTCGACTCTTCAGGTTGGACAAGACAAGGACTCTTTGACCAACGATGTCATCAGCGTTGTAGTAGTCTCGAAGTCCCGAGGCTATTTGACGGGGACCCTTGTCTTCGCCAATATCGATTTCTTCACATATTAGCTTGTCAGCTTCTTCATGTGCCCATGCCTTTGTAATGACACCAACTCGAATGTCTAGCTGTGATATGTCGATACTTCTTTCGACTTGGGGTTGAGATTTCTTCTTCGGCGTCTGCTGCTGCTTCTTCTTTGTGTCCGGGTCTCCGGGGACTTCAAATCTCGGAAATACACTTTCCGGATGCTGCATTGGAGTTTTTGATTGAAGTGGGCTGGTTTCAAGATGGGCAAATGTGCGTTCATCTTTCGGCACTGTAATCTGATCGAGAATCTTGTTCGCTGATTCTGGAATCAGAGGCTGATACAAGATAGCGGTTTGCCGCAAGACTTCCATCAGAACATAAAGAACTGTATTCATTCGCTCGGTGTCAGTTTTTCTTAGTTGCCAAGGAGCCATAACATCAATGTACTTGTTGGCATCCTTCACCATTGAAACCATAACCTTCGCATACTCATGAATGGCTTGGTTTGCAACGGCAGTAGCCGCCTGTTCTCGCAAGGCCCTGGCCGCTGCAAGCAACTCTTCGTCTTCTGCAGTGAATTCACCTGGCTCTGGAACTACTTGATTACAATTCTTGTAGGATAGTGTGCATACCCGCTGGCAGATGTTTCCGAGCTCATTTGAGAGGTTGGCGTTACACTTGAATATCATGGCATTGTCTGAATAATCTCCATCATTCCCAAAGGGTACTTCTGACATGAGAAAAAACCGCGTAGGATCAACACCATATTTGGCCACTAAATCAACAGGGTCAATTACGTTGCCCAGTGATTTGGAAATCTTTTCTCCATCCTTTGTCCACCAACCATGGGCAAACACTCTCTTTGGCAAAGGCACCCCAGCTGCCATTAAAAACGCTGGCCAGTACACAGTGTGGAATCTTAAAATATCCTTCCCAACTATGTGGACAGAAGCGGGCCAAAACTTCGCATAATTGCCATCAGGTGATTCGTCTGGGTAGCCCAGGGCGGACATGTAATTTGTTAGGGCATCAATCCACACATACATGACATGGTCTTCGTCACCTGGCACTGGAACACCCCATTTGAATGATGTTCGGCTGACTGACAAATCACGCAATCCACCTTTGACAAACGATACAACCTCGTTCTTTCTTGACTTTGGAGCAATGAAATCAGACGACGACTCGTACAATTCCAGTAGTTTGTCTTCGAACGCGCTAAGTCTGAAGAAGTAGGATTCTTCCTTAGCAACCCATTCAACTTCCGCACCGGTAGGTGCTTTTCCATCTATCAGTTCAGACTCATTGTAAAAGCATTCATCACGGACTGAGTACCATCCAGAGTATGTTCCCTTGTAAATGAACCCCTTTTCGACCAGAGTTCTCCACAGGTGCTGCATAGCAAGGAAAATCTCGGTTGTGAGGAAAAGCGGGTTGCAACTTTCATACATATATTGTACACGAGCTCACCTGTACTGATGATTTATGCTCGTCTGCAGTTGTCCGAATGAACATGTCGTTCGAAATGTTCAGCAATTCCAATAGATCTCTGAACGTCTGAGAGACTTCATCGACAAACGCTTGTGGCTCGACTCCCTTTTTGGCCGCTGATTGTTCAACTTTTTGCCCATGCTCATCCGTTCCACTTAGGAAAAAAACTTCTCTTCCGCTCAGTCTCATGAACCGAGCAATAACGTCACATGCTACCGACGTGTAAGCATGGCCGATGTGCGGTTTGTCGTTCACATAATAAATCGGTGTCGTGATTTCAAAGGGGCATCGTCCATCGTCAAATGGTGTTTCTGGTGTCCCTACTACAGCACTCGCAACATCTTTGGTTGCGGAAGATCGAAGTGCCACTTCTGATCGTGAATAATAAGAGCAGGAGGGTGGTGAAAGCGCAAAGGCTTCGATCGAACTGGCGCCATAGGAAACAAGAAGCAGAAAATCTCGGAACGCTCTTGTGAATCTCATTGTGGAAACGATGGACAGGATTTATTCAGCAATATTTATTATTAGATTGGCTTGAAAGATGCTTTCTGAAACGAAATGGCACGTGTTTGGATTGGTTCATTGGGGTTGATCCATTCTCCCATTGTGAGAAAGTTGATGGCAACGACAAGGCGAACTCCAACCAACATCATCACAGATCAAAACACGCCATCCGCCAACACATCCATTAGTTTCTGATGTCAGTTGCTCTTACGTACGAGCAGTACTTTACACTCTCCTCTGACCACGAACAGACGAAGGATCGGAGGAAGGAGGGGATGGGATAGCCCAGGGATCCCCCAATGTCTAGGAATTTTAAAACTACCCAAGCTCCCTCTAGAAATACAGGTGAGATGAAAGGTCTACTAGCCATTGAACTACAAGCATGCTTTATAGCGGGGAAAAGAGCTGCTAGTTTTGAAAGTATAGCTTTATTAGTTCAGTTTTAAATCACAGAAGGCGCCGCTCCTGTACTCGACGTTCCAACTCTTTGACGGAAGACTTCAGCTGAAGCATTTTTTCCCTAATCCGCTTGCGTTCGGCTCCTCTCTTGGATGAACTCTTGGTCTTGTTTTTCGATTCACGCGGATCCAAAGACCTGGATATAGCGTTATCCCGTTTGTCTTTTCTTGATCGTCTATGATCCCTTGATTGCTTGTGATCCTTTGATGAAATGCTCTCAAGCTTTGAATTTCTCTGCGACCTTTCCTTGAACTGCAATAGCTCCGAAGAGCCTTCGAAATGTTCGTCTTGAGGTTTGCGACTTCCCTCCCTTGCTTCTTGATTTTCCATCGCTCCCCGATAGTTCTCATCTTTATACGTCTCTCTTCCCCTTTCCTTCCTGCTTCGCCTACTCGCATTCGCTGATTGTGTTTTCTTTTCTCTTGCACCCGCGTCACTTGGAGTGGTTTTTGAATTCAACATCATTTCCTTGGGTTTCGGAGGTCGTTGAGTTCGGGGGTCAGTACTTCCCTTCACAGCATTGGTATCGCCTTCAGCCAGATTGTTTTCTTCCAAACTTTCTTGTTCACCCTTGACAGCAAGAGGCAGATCTGCTGTCGGCATCTCTTTGTTCAGTGCAGGATTGTCATTTGACAGACTTCTTTGATCGGTGTTGGAATCCCTGACTTTCTCATGTCCCCCGATTTCTGTTGAAGGCTGCCCGTGCACTTTATCTTTACTCACGTCCTCTTCATCGAAGTTTGAACTCGATTTCTGGGTGGAATCCTCCACCACGCTGTGCATCAGGGTATCAGCTGATTCCGTAATTGTTTCCGACACTCTCTTTGAAGGTTCAGCCTCCTTCCAGTTTCCGTATTCTTCAACATCCGCAACTTTTGACGCACTGTCAACCCTAGATGCTTCTGCTTCTTGCATCCCTGCGATTGGTGCAGGACTAGTACTCTCAAGGCTTTCTTGCCTTGTAGAACCGATATTATCCTCGACTTCACTATCTTGTCGTCGGCTATCTATTGTTGGCACCATACCCTCTTCAGAACTCGCTACATGGGTCACACCTTCTGAACTTGGATTGGCGGTATCTTCTTCCTCGAGGCTTCGGAGAATGGTATCAGCTTCTTCCTCCGACATTTCTGGATTGCCTCCACTCAGAACATTCTCTGACGCATTTTCGGAAGCTCGTTTCGCAGCATCAGGCTCGGTGTCTTTTTCACATTGGTTCGATTTATCCGGACCGGAGACGTTCGACAAGCCTTCAATCTGTGCCTCTGCTTCTCGTGGCACCTCATCACGCACTTGTGCTTCTGGCTTTCGTCGAGACTCTAAAGTCTCTTTCTGATCAGAATGTTGTTGAATGGGGCCTGGAGTTGCGACGTCCTCTGCGTGAGCCATCTCTGATTGCCCATCTTCAGGGCAAATAACTTTGTCTTCGCTTTCTTCGTTCGACATATCTTTGTTCTCGTTTGGTAACATTTGTCTTGTAGGACTCACGGATGGAGCATTTTGCTCCACAAATGTTCCGACATAATCGATTCCATTTATCCGCAAGTTCAGCACAATGCTCGTAGGCATACCTGTATGATTGATTTCTTGGTCTGCATCGGTTGACACCTTTGAAAGAACCAACTGGCGCTCAAGGCTGCTTGAAGGAGGCAGAGGTTGTGATCTACTTTTCGAGACACCGGCTTCGTTCTCCTCCATTCCTGGATTTGTGTTTCTATTTGTCGACCGGAGATCCTCGAGCACAGAGGGAGTAGCACTACCCGCTACACTTACCTCAATATCGCTAAAGTTATTCGATGCACGGGTGCCTTCCGCTGCCGGAGATTGAGGTCCTTCAGATGAGTCGCCGTTTCCTTCTTGCAAACCTGGGGTGCTATCCACGGTAGGCATTCCAGCATCGGCAGCACTCAAGATCCTTTCAGCAGGGTCGTTGCCGTCACTAGTCGCTTCCTTTTTCTTCGGTTCGATTTTCTCCCGTTCAAGAATTGGAATCCCTCCAGCGTTGGCCAAATCGATGGAACCGCTCATAGGCACCTCGGCAGGAGGCTGGGCCTCGTCCGACACTTCGTTGGCGACGATACCTCCATCCATAGTCTTCGATTTTCTATCGTTCTGGGATTCTACGGGCACTCCAGCTTCGGCTGAAGCCGTATGTTGTTTGGTTTCAAGCCCAGTACCTTCACCAGTGTGAGCTGCCACCCTCGACGATTGGGAATCTTCTTGTTGCGAAACTGGGATTGAATCCAGTCCAGAAACGCCATCATGGACTGACTCCGAAGGCCTCCTGATCGCTTTTGGTTGCGGAGCACCCTCGGTAGCTCTAGCGGCGCTGGTCGGAAAATTCTCAGCATTGCCTAGTCGCGACACTACAGATCCCATGGACTCTCGCTTGGTCTTGGAATCATTATGCAGATAAACAACGCTTTCTTCGTCCATCTTCTGCGAATCAATACCTCTGGGAGGGGCTTCCGCAGAGGTGGACACAAAAGAAACCATGGTGGGTTGAGTAACTTCTGGGAGAGGAAAATCGTTGCGGCTTGGAATATCTCCTTGCACACTGTCCGTGTCACTGCCTTCAATGGATGCGTTGGGACTTTCGCCAAGACTCACGATTCCAGATGCAGCTCTGGAGTCTGAACCTTGATTAAGTGGCTGTTCCACGTTTGCATTGCCGTCAGCAACAACAACGGGCAAAACGCTTTCCGGTAGAACTCCAAGGGTGTCTCCCGTTGGGGGAGGAGAGAAACCTGAAGAACACTCGGTCATGGCTACTAGTTGACTACTATCCAATACCGCACCCATAGCCCGTGATAATTGCTCTTCCGGCCTTTGTACCTCTACGGTTTGGCCCACCAGCAAAGGGGCGCTGTTTTGTGCACCAGTTCCAGGGGTTTCGGAAGCTTCTGACATCAGCGGATTCTCTACTTCCAACGGCTGAATGTCGGCTATTGGCGGCAATGAACCAAGGCTTGCAAACCCCGTGTCCACTACGTGGAATGGAACAGGTTCTTTCTGACTATCTGAAGTTGCTGATAGCGCACCAGTTGAAAGCCCAGAAAGGATAGATCTCTGTGAAATTTGCCTGTTCAGCTCGATCGACTGTTCTATCATTCTCCCCTGAATTTCTTCGCTTTGCCGGATTTCCTCTTCATTCAATTTCAAATGAGCGGCTACTCTCGCCTTTTGACGTTCCTTTTCCGCCTCCAAAGTTTCTTCTGACGACATGCTTTGATTCTTCCCCTGTGAAAGAAATTGACTGAAGTTTTGGAAAAGTGAAACGCGGCTGTGGTCGCTTGGAGTTGCGGCCTTTGGATTATCAAGAAACGATGCTTGGGCGAAGTCGGCCTTAGTATCCTGCGTTGAATCAATGCCCACATCTTCACGTTGCACTTCGCTCTCACTAATACCGCTTGACAAAAGGGACCTGAAACTTCCAAATATTGAAGGTTTCGGTATGTCAGGTTCGCCATCCTTGGCTGCTGAGGTGTCTTTGGAGTTGCTCTTTTCCGCGTTCTTCTCCAACAGGAGGCTTTCCGAAGTCCCGGACTTGGCATTGTTCGTTTCCACCGTCAGCGGAGGCGTCCGAGAAGATTCTGCAGTAATTTGATCATCACCATAACGATCTACTGAAATAGCTGTCTCTACGCTCCTGGAGCCATCGCCTACAGTTTCAGTGTTAGCAGCCATGACTTTGTCCAGACTATCAACGCTCTCACCATCGGTAGTAGCTTCAGCACCTGCTAACGAGTCCTGCACTATGCCACTCTCTAGTCCAGACAAGGGAGGTTTCAAGTCTGAAACAGAAACTTGTTCAGCACCATCTGCTGGTTTCGCTTGCAAGTCGCTTTCAAAGGCCGTTCGTGTGGCATGGGAAGGCATAGTCGTTGCTGGACTATCATCGGCTGTATCGTCGTCAACACTCGAATATGCTGGTAGGAGACTTCCTGCAGCCGTAATAGCAGGGTTCGGTTGTTTTTCCCGGTCGTCCACCGTAGGAACAGCCTCTCCAAGTAGATCAGTTTCGGACAAGTCCTTAACAACGGCTCGGTTGGCGCCACCCTCCCCTTCAATGCGATCTCTACGAGCTGCGATCGCTTCCTCTGAAGGGCTCTGTATCGCGTGTGATGGAGTGGTTGAATCCTCAATAGGAGTTGGATCTGGGTCATGCAACACTGCAACATTGTCAGTCGCCGCCCTTGGTGTAGCCATTTCCATCAGCGCAGATTGAGTTGTAAGATCCTGACTGGGTGAGAGATTAGCGACCTCTCCAGATTTATCGTGGGAATCCTTTGCAAAAACAGTCTCCAGTGTCTTCGGCACCTCTTCTACATGAACAGCAGAATGTTCCATACTACAAGAGTGTGATACTTCATCTGCACCCGTAGGAGCTCGCCCGGCTTCACTCACAGCTCCATTCTGCGAATGACCTCCAAAACCTGCTGTCGAATCTTGCCGTGATGAATTTGATGCAGGACAATTGTTCATGGCATCAACAGCATGCGCTTGCTCATCATGAGCTTTCAATTCCGTTTTCGACATCCGATCCGTTATTGTAGAGTCATTTTCTCGATTTCCAATGTCTGCAGGAATGGATGTTGGTATCTTCTTCATCAAATCTTCAGTCACATCTACGTGGCGCCGTAGCCCAGTGAACTCTGCATCTGATGAAATATCATCGGCTTGAAGCGATTGCGCGATCGCCTTTTTATCAATGCTTTGCTCAAACACGACAATGCCATCATCATTGGCATGTGATTCTGGATCCACCGATGCAGCTGCCACCTCCGAGTCATTCTCTTGAATATTTTCACTTTCTGCATCATCATCGTCTACTCTAGGAATCTTGGCACCTTTTTCAATATCATCTTCGGCCCCACCGGTTTCTGCGTCCAAACTTGGATCCCGTGTCGTACTCTCAACTTCTGGTTGACCCAAGTCGACATGAGATCCAACATCGCTCGAGCCATGATCTTCTCCATGTTGCTTTCCATCAATTTCTTCAATGTTTTCTTTAACTGGTGCCGTATCTTTCTCAACATCTGCTACATCATGATCATCTATTGAAGAGATCATAGGTGGCAACTCAGCTGCCAGGTCATCAGGAGTATTTTCTTCAGTTTCATCTTCAGCACCACCAGTTTCTGTGTCCAAAGTTGGATCCGCTGTCGTACTCTGATCTTCCGGCTGGCCAAAGTCGACGAGAGATCCAACATCGCCCGAATTGGGATTTGCTTCAAGATTTATCCCATCAGTATCTTCATTTCCATATTTATTCCGCTGTCGCTCCCGCCACCATAGCAATACAGAAGAATCAACTTCTTCATAGGCAGTTGGCGTAGCGCCAGCCTCCACTTTGCCGTTCGCAGCATCAATTTCGAATTGGAGTTGACTGAATGGTTGTATGACTCCGATTGAAGCTTTGTGAGGGTCAAAGTTGTCCACTGCTGCATCGCTATTGTCGTCATCCGAATCGAGACGATTTTTGTGGACGCTCTGGCGGATGAGCTTCTCTTGTTCGTATTGTCCCCGCTTTAGGTCATTCTCATCAAGGTTGAGCTTTTCCATTAACAGTCTCTGTTGTCTTTCTTTCTCCAATTCCAAAGCACTGTTCTTTGCTTTTGGCTTTCCGGAGGAAGGATAACGACTGGATATCGATTTCATAAATGGAATTCGCTTCTGGTCATCAGCTTTGAATACTTCTGCACCGGTGGATCCCGCACTGGTCGACTTGGTGGATTCGTCCTCAGTTTTTACCGTCAAATTCGAAAATTTAACTTGACGCCCTTCGTTGCTGTCCCTCTGAGCTTCCAAGTTGGTGTGATCTTCGTCTTCCTTCACGATTGCAGGATGGAGGTTGGGAAGATTGCCATCGGTTTTCTCTTGGCATTCTCCATTCAACTTTGTTTCGGGCGGAAGAGACGAATTGCTCTCGGACGTTGCGGTCGGATCTTCAATGCCATTTGTTGGGCGTGTCGCGTTGCCTTGCTCGGTTCCATGCTGGGCTGAGTCGCTCCCTCCACTGTCATCCACGTCCCACGGTTGAATTTGCAATTTCTTCTTTTCGTCTGTTCCCAGTTGTACCTCGTTTCGAGTATCATCACTTGCTGCTATGGGCGATAGGTATCGTAGAGCATTTCTGAACAAGGAGTCGCCAGTGGTATTCATGTTTCTCGAAAGTTCCTTATCCACTGCTTGATCTTCATCGCCAGCAGGCTCTAGTTCCGAATTTGTGCCTTCTGTGGCATCGCTATGCCGAAGCCTTGGGGAAGACACCGTCGCTTCGTCGCCGAGAGATTTGCCCGAATCGTCCGAATCGCCATCTCCTTCAGAATCTACATCAAGCATTGGCTGCATGTGGTATGAACTTTGACGAGCAAAATGATTCTTGTACACACTTTGCCGAATCAGCGTCTCTTGCGCTTCTTGCTGCTGCTTCATGTCGTTTTCGTCCAAACCCAACTGTTCCATAAGCAATCTGTGGTGCTTCTTCTTCTCCCGATTCAGCGGGCTCATGAAAACATCAGGATCTTCATCTTCGCTTCGTTTAAATGGTGGAGTTGCCGGATCGCTCCGTGGTGGGGGTGGGGGCGAGTCCATCACTTCAGGACTGCTTCTTTGGTCGCCACTTTCATCCGACAGAGGTTCCAGAGAAGATTCCCATTCTTCTGAGTGTTCGCTTTCTTTTGGTATGGTCTGATCGTGGTGAAGGAGAGAGCCAAACAAGGAAGGCTTGGTCGCAACTCCTCGCTGCCCTGTATCGCTTTCTTCAATGCCTTCAGCAGCCGTATTGTCGCCGTCCTCTTGCACAGTTGGATGATTGAAATCTCCTTCTACCTGCCCGCTTGAATCACTCGTCAGACTCTTCATCATGCTCCGTCCCAGCAAGGAACTGGCTTTTTCACCACTTTCCAGAACTGATGGCTCGCCTTCGTTCGGAGCGCTGTTTACCTGTAATCTATCATCTAGACCAGATAGTCTTGCTTGATCGGGCGTATCATTCTTCCTGTCAGGGTTAAAAACTGCCCCAAAGCCTCCAAATATTGAGTTCCCACGATCACCTTGAGCTTTTGAGGACGCACTCAACGGAGAATGATGGTCTTCCTTCTCACGTCGTTGCTGCGCTTTATTCTCGTCTTTTACTATTCGCGATTCGTCTTGGTCTTTCCCCCTGTTGTCATTAGCTTCTTGACCCATCATCATAAAACCATCGAAAATGGACCGGCTTCGTTGTGTGTTGTTGTTGGTGCTATCGTCGATGGTTTCCTCACTTTTCACTCCTCCCTCCTTTTCGTCCGTGCTTCCAGCAAGCTTGTCCCCAGATGCCATAGATGCTGATGAATCTTTGGGAGTACTACTAGAGGCTGCTTGAATCAAGTCTTGCTGAGCTTGTTGTTGGGCCTTGATTTCATCTTCTCCCAAATGTTTACTCAGTAGATCCTGCTGTTTTCGTCGCTCCATCTCAAGCGAATTCACACCATCATTTGGTCGATCCAGGGGTTTTGCTGGTGGACGCAAGAATCCAAACAATGACGACTGAGTACCTGCTGAGTCCGTCGGTTGGACATCCTGCTCGGATGATGCAGCAATGTCAGATGGTGGATCGTTGGAGCCTTCACTTGACGCAACCACCTTCGTCTCGGCCAACGGTTGATCCGGTTGCGAATCAGCAGCGTTTTCCGATTTCTGTGGGTCTGCTTCCTTCGTTGGCAACAACGAGAAACCAAACAATGATGGCTTTGCCTCTGCAGAAACATCTTGTTTTTCGAACTCAGCCGCCACGCCAACTTGCTCATCACTTCCATCAATATCCTCTTGCCGCGGAGTAGTAGCTTCTTTTGTCGCATCGGGCGCTTGAAGGGATTCGTTGCTTTTTATCTCGGTCGAATGGTTGGGCTGAAATCCCAGATAACTGAGCAGTGATGTTGATGATTTCGGCTCATCTGTTTTTGCTTGCTCGGTGGGTTCCGCATTCTCCGTCTCAGTCTTTTGTTCGGAGAATTCTGAAACTAGATCTCGATTCGGATCATTCTCTGTGGTGACATTATCTTCTATTTCAAAATCTTGTTCTTCCTTCAGTGTCGGGGTCTTTGCTTCCTCCACCTTTTTTGGAGAATCTGTGTCCGCTTTCCCCTGAAATAGCCCACTGAGTCCTCGCAAAAAAGTAGGGCGTGACGGCGATGATCCATCAGTTTCCTGTTTTGGTACTTCCTCGGTAGCGGAGGCCAGTTGACTGTCAATCGATTCAGATAGTGACTTCCCGTCTCCTTTGTCTGTCTGGGGAAGTCTTTCGGTTTTCTCATGTTTATGCGACGGTGACGACGACGATGACGACTTGTCGGACGGTATCTCAGCAGCAGCAGCATTCACCTTGTCAAGAGCATCTTCTCTTTCCAGTTCCGCAATGTCGTTCATCAATCCTTCGACCAACGGTTCATCTATTATCAACGATCCCCATCTAGTAGATGATGGCATATCGGATCCTTCCTCACCGAATGTTCGCACTCTTGGAGGAGGGTTCCGCCTCGTCCTATGACCTCCTCCCAGCGATAAGGTTCGTCGGACTTGGGGAGGGCTGAACAATTGAAATATCCCAGATTCTCGTTTCCCTTCTTGCGCTCCTGCTGACTTGTGTCTCTGCAAAGGTAGTCCTTCTTTTCGTGGTGGTGGAATTCGAGACGGACTAGAGTTGTTTTCAATAGCTTCTACGGGTTGGCTTATTTCCCCCATGTCGTCGTGATGTGAATTCTTATCTGCTGCTGTTGATGGTTGTTGCTCGTCGTTTGCTACTTGTCTCGACCGTCGAAACATTGTTCATTGATAAAAACCTTGTTGCTGAAAGAAAAAGCCACTTCCTTGGTTGTCGTCGCTCTTATTGGGAGCTTTTAAGATGGGAGTCATATCATGGTGATGGAAGCAAGAATATACTTGCGTCGCGAAGTAGTGTTTCTCGACAACTTCGGCGAGAAAATTCCCCGTGATGCCAAGTATTCGAATGAGTCCTGTGCAGTTTCTTGTTGAACCAATTCTGCCCAAGGTCGACCCATTCGATTAGTAGCAACAGTTTGCACAAGGGTGAAAGGCATGAAATAAGCTTTCCTTGGAACCATCAACTCCCCCAAGACAGAGCTTTCATTTCATCCAATAGTATGAATATACAAATAATAGCCAATCTAGTGTGATGTTGCAAAATGTTCCTAATCGCTCAAAGCATAATAATTGAAATCGAAAAGTGAAATGAGGTTCTTGTTTTTTGTTTCAGCTCTTGCGTGTTTCGTCAACGAAAGACGAGACTAATGTCTTCTATCTGTTGCTGCTCAATTCTCTTTTCGTTTTGTTTTCGTTCAAAATACAGCATGGCTTTCGTCGCGCAACAAACAGAATCCAATTTTTTTGCGGATTTGGGTTAGCTAGGATAGCGACTTTTAGATTTATCAGCTGATCTCTTAAAGAAAGATAAAAGATTTGATTCATCAATTCTCTCATTTAGCATATATAGTTAATGTCTAATCGGCCTAAGCTCAAATAATTTAAGTAACAGCTGGGGACATTGATCAATCAGAACACACTTTCTTAGACGATGAAAAGTAGAGGCAGGTCAAAGAAGATGTTTTTGCTATTAATTTTTTTGCTAATGACACCGAGGCAACGGATCTTGCAAAGGCAGAAGAAGAGCTCTCTTGAAGCATCGGCGCTCAAAATGTGATGCAACTAGACAAGACAGGTCATCCTCCAATGGTGGCTGATTGTTGCCATCGGGCTGATCCTTTAATGCCTTCGCTCCATCATTCCTTGGAAGTGGCTCTTGCATATCCTGAACATAACATCAAATTCCCTCGCATCAAGAACGGCTCCTTTCCTGACTGACTGACTGACTGACTGACTGACTGTATGTCTTCTATCTACTGGTTTCGATCAAGTATTTTCTTCGCATCAAACCTTGGAATGTCACACAAATCGTCTGTATTGCAAGTCTTGTGATTTCTCCGTTGGCTTCCGAAAAAAGAAGTCCTGTGATCAACGTTTTGCAGAAAGGGTTGTTGTCGGTAACAGGAGGTGAGCCACTAGCAAATCTTCCTCTAGAAAGATGACCTCTTTTTGACTTTCATGCTCGACTTCTGGTTAATCACACTGTCTTTCAAAGGACTGTTACGGTCAACAAAGATTCCATTCTCCAATTTTGTTCTGACGCATTGCTGTCATTCTTTGATTGCAACGGAATAGCGCAACGGACGCGAATATAAATACATATGGCTATTCCAGTCGTATTCCATACATAGACACTGCCTTTTTTTAATTAGGGAGTAGACCCAAAGACGGTATCTCTCTTCGGAGTACTGCCTGGGAAGGAAAATGCCATCTTTCATTTGTCCAATATGAGAATTATATACAGGCTTAGAAGCCTAGGAAAAGAAACAGATCATGTGTGAACAAGCGGAGAAGTCAAGATTAAGACAAGTTCCATGTGGTGTCAAAGAGGATTCGCATTGTACACGACCGAAAAAATCAGTGGCGACCTGAAAGAAGCGGGAATGTCAATAAGTAGTCTGTATGTTTATGCTCATCACACACATCACAGTCCTCCCCAGTCCCCAGACAGTTCGTACGATTGAAGAAATTCCAACAACGGAAACGCAAATAGTAAATAATGCAAACCGAGCAAACCCATGTTGATATTTGCGACACGTGCATTGCCCTTGCGTACTTGTATGGAACACGACTTATATTTGCTAGTATTGAAGCGATCATGTCGCCCGTTCAGTACATTCTGACGCATCATCCAGAGATTTTCCCGCTAGCTAGATCAGAAATTCCCACAACTCATAAAATTGGATCCTTGTATATTGAAAGATGAAGTATACAAGCATCGCTCTCACCTTTTTGCCCTTTCTCGTCACCGCCAAGCTGGGAGACCCCAGCCAACGCGACAGGCACCTTCAAGCCGAACAACCAATCGACAAAGTGGGTGGCGACCCACCCACCCCACTTCAGCGCTGCCAAGGAGACTGCGATAGCAACAGTGACTGCGGTTCGGGTCTGAAATGCTACCAAAGGGACGAAGCTTTCTTACCCATTCCAGGATGCTCTGGAGGTGCACAAGATGACTCGAAGTTCGATTACTGTATTCGAAACGGCGATAGTTTCCCTGTCTTAAGTCAAGTGGGTGGCAATCCAGGCGTTCCGCTTGAACGCTGCGAGGGTGACTGCGACAACGACAGTGACTGCGCCAGCAGTGACTTGTTTTGCTTTGCAAGAGGTGCTGCTGGCACCTTTGTCCCAGGATGCCGTGGAGGAGAGTCCGACAGTACTCTGTTCGACTATTGCATCCGTCGTGTCGATGCGCCACCGGGTGTGGCTCCAGGATCACCGGCTCCAACCCCGGATCCAAGTCCTCCGCCAGTTTCAGCTCCAACCCCAGATCCATCACCGGATCCAACACCCGATCCAAGTCCTGCGCCAGTTTCATCTCCAACAGGACCCACACCTTCTCCAGACGAAATCCCTATCGTCAAGTTGGGCGGCAACCCACCCACCCCACTTCAGCGCTGCGAAGGAGACTGCGACGGGGACAGTCAATGCGCTTCAGGTCTGAAGTGCTTTGCAAGGGATGAACCTTTCGAACCCGTTCCAGGATGCTCTGGAGGTGCACAGGATGACTCGCAGTTCGATTACTGTGTTCAAAGCAGCGATGAGTTCCCTGAATTGAAACAAGTGGGTGGCAACCCAAGCGTTCCGCTCGAACGCTGTGAGGGTGACTGCGACAACGACAGCGACTGCGCCAGCAGTGACTTGTTTTGCTTTCCAATCACTGCTGCTGGCACCGTTGTTCCGGGATGCCGTGGAGGAGAATCCGATACCTCTCTGTTCGACTATTGCATCCGTCGTGTCGATGCGCCACCAGGTGTGGCTCCAGGATCACCCGATCCAACCCCGGATCCAAGTCCTCCGCCAGTTTCAGCTCCAACCCCGGATCCATCACCGGATCCAACGCCGGATCCAACACCCGATCCAACCCCGGATCCAACACCCGATCCAACCCCGGATCCAACACCCGATCCAACTCCTGCGCCAGTTTCAGCTCCAGACGAAATCCCTATCGTCAAGTTGGGCGAAGACCCACCCACCCCACTTCAGCGCTGCGAAGGAGACTGCGACGGGGACGGTCAATGCGCTTCGGGTCTGAAGTGCTTTGCAAGGGGTGAGCCATTCGAACCCGTTCCAGGATGCTCTGGAGGTGCACAGGATAGCTCGAGGTTCGATTACTGTGTTCGAAGCAGCGATGTTTTCCCTGAATTGAAACAAGTGGGTACCAATCCAGGCGTTCCGCTCGAACGCTGTGAGGGTGACTGCGACAACGACAGTGACTGCGCCAGCAGTGACTTGTTTTGCTTTCCAATCACTGTTGCTGGCACCGTTGTTCCGGGATGCCGTGGAGGAGAGTCCGATACTTCTCTGTTCGACTACTGCATTCGTCGTGTCGATGCGCCACCGAGTGGTGATCCAACCCCGGATCCAACTCCAGATCCAACCCCAGATCCAACCCCGGATCCAACTCCCGATCCAACTCCCGCCCCAGTTTCTAGTGGTGACCTACCGGTGAGGGCCACCTTTGACTTCCCGCTCGGTCGTTGTGAAGGTACGCTTCTTTTGTCAAAGAGCCACCAGTATGCTCAACTGTACAATGAATTCTAACATGCTATATTTTTTCACAGGTGACTGCGACGATGACGCCGACTGCGAAGATGGCTTGTATTGTTTCCAGCGCGGGGCATTTGAGCCAGTTCCCGGTTGCACGGGAGGGGCCAGTGATAGGAGCAGAACTGATTACTGCATTCCTTCCTCTCCAACCTCTCCAACCCCTCCTCCGACTCCAGCTCCAACCCCTCCTCCGACTCCAGCTCCAGTGTCAGCTCCAACTTCGCCTGGTGTCCTACCATTGAAGTACAGCACGGATTTCCCACTGGGTCGTTGTGTTGGTAAGTCCTAATTGTTCACAGACAGAAGTATGCTCAAGCAACTGTATTGAATCAATTCTAACATGCTATCACAGGTGACTGCGACGATGACGGTGACTGTGAGAGTGGCTTGTATTGTTTTCAGCGTGACAAGTATGAGTCAGTTCCTGGATGTTCGGGAGGATCGAGTGATCGTAGCAAGGTTGATTACTGTATTCCAATTCCCGATCCGTCTCCAACCCCACCTCCAACCCCACCTCCAACCTCTCCAACTTCGCCTACTATCCCACCTCTGAAGATTACCCAAGAATTCCCTCTCGGTCTTTGTGAAGGTAAGTGAAAAAAAAATATCAGATACGCTTGGATATATTGCATGGTAGAAATCATCACTAAATTTTTTTTTGGATACAACAGGTGACTGCGACGATGACGGTGACTGCGCACCTGGCTTGTATTGTTTCCAGCGCGACGAAGGTGATTCAGTTCCCGGTTGCTCGGGTGGGTCCAAGGATCAAAGCAGGACTGACTACTGCATTCCTTCCTCTCCCACCCCACCAATTCCATCGCCAACCCCACCTCCAACCCCAGCTCCGGTGGCTGCTCCAACTTCTCCTACCCTACCTCTGAAGGTTACCCAAAAATTCCCTCTTGGTCGTTGTGAAGGTAAGTGGAAGATTATCAGAGATACACTTGGAATCACATTGTAGAAATCCATCACTAATAACTTGGGTATTAACAGGGGACTGTGACCGTGACCAGGACTGTCAAAACGGTTTGAAATGTTTCCAGCGCGACGCCGGTGAATCCGTTCCAGGTTGCTCGGGTGGGTCCATGGATCAAAGTAGGACTGATTACTGCATTCCAAACGGTGGAGGCGATACTTCGCCACCACCATTGACGTATTCCGAATCATTCCCGCTCAGTCTTTGTCAAGGTATGTTTATATGTTTTCAAAAGAGAGGAATTGCATTTTCTTATCATGGAATCCATCCCTAACTTCACACAATTTTGTTTGGAAACTTGATAACAACAATAACAACAGGGGACTGTGATAGTGACAAGGACTGTCAAGAAGGTTTGAAATGCTTCCAACGCAACGGTGGTCAGTCAGTTCCTGGTTGCTTGGGTGGATCCAGTGATAAAAGCAATACGGACTATTGCATCCCTAAATAAAGAGTGAGATGACAATTTGTTTCACGCTTGTGTGATGTGTTCCGTCTTTTTTATTATACCAGTTTCACCAGCAGCATTGTTGTTTGCACATAAGCCATACACCACCCCAAAAAGACGAAACAACTCGGCTATAGTAGTAGTAGTAGTTATGAAGTAAGATATGATAGTGTATTCCTTTGAACACAAGAAGTGATATAATACTACTACTACTACCCCTGATCAAATCACTTGTCTATACATTCCTTCACGTTCCATTCCAGCACGGAAGCACCAACGTTCGAGCCTGAATACACTAGTCGGTAGGAAAAAGGGGGGGACCAAAAAAAACCAGGGTGTCAAGTCTTTTGCTGTGTCATGTTCTAGTACAGTATCATACATAGCTATGCTTTTGCTGATCGTTTTGGTAGTAGAGCACATCAGTCTTCGTCTCTGATGGCCTTGGACCTGCATGGATCCAATTACGGTATGTCAAATGATTTGTGCGTTCCTAGAAAGTGGGGAGAATCAAAGATCCCCTCTATACGGCTTGCCAAAAAACAAGGAATAAAAAAGTTTCAGAATACACCCCTAACCTGCAGCATGGAAGGACGACAGCGCTTTTTTCAATTCATCCAATACACTCAAGACATATAGCCCATTAATCGGCACAATGTGTGGTCTAGAATATAATAATTGGAGAGATAGAAAAAAGTGAAATGAGGTCTTGTTTATTTTTATTTATTTCAGCATTGGTGTGTGAAAGTGTGTCGTCAAAAAGACTGAAGTCTTTCTATCCGTTGCTGCCTGCTCGATTTCTCTTGTATCAAAATAAATACTACAGCCTTTACTTTCGTCGAGCAACTAAAAGAATGGCCAATGATGCTACGGCAGCCGCAGCCACCAACGGGAAATTGTCTCTCCAAGAAATAGATGTGACCATTTCATACAGACGAGTGGTGGCAGTTGACTTGGGTTCGCTCCCATTTTCATCCGAATCATCCATTTTTTGATGTTTTGGAGGTGGTTCTTCTTCTTCCGATTCACTATTATCATATGCTCGTTTGTGATGTGGATACTTGGTATCGACCGAAAAGGCGGATAAGAATCGTGAAAATGGATTGGCCGCAACGGTTGGTTTCTTTTTCTTCTTATCCTTCTTCTTGTTACTGTTGTTACTGTCAATAGTCTTTCGATGAGCCGATTGTTTAGATTCTCGTTTGGATCGTTGATCGGCTGCCAACTGTTGCATTCGTTTTTGACGTGAAAGTTCCAAGGATTCTTGTAAGAATTCTTCATCACTGGGTGGTAGTACAATAGTAGAAGAAAATAGCTCCTGTTCTACCTCTTCCTTTTCTTTTTGTAGTTCTTCAAGTTGTTGCTGCTGTTGTTCCTTGGTCGGTACATGACTGACCGGAGCGGATGCCTTGATGATGCGTCGTCGATTGGGATTGGTTGGTGGAGTACCAGCTGCTGCTGCTGCCGCCGCTGCAGGTTTTTCCACTAAAATGCCAGAACTTGACATGTCATTTGGATTCATGGCGTCTTCGTTTTCAACTTGAAGAAAATCAGAATCTTCCAACGATGATGATTTTGTGTTACTTGACTGTGGTTGTGGTTGTGATTGTGATTGTGATTGATTCTCTTCGCTGGAGGTTTGATTCCCCATCGTGTTTTTTTTGAAAACGGTGAGTGGGTGGGGTATGTGTGTCTGTCTTGGTGTGTATGTGTGTCAGGGATGATGATAGGACGAAGGATTTGATTCGCAAAGAACCGAAACTCCTTGTCTTTTACTCTGTTGGCTACTACTACTACTACTAGTAGCTAGACAAAAGCCAGGGGGCGAGGATGGCGTGTGATTTTCATTGGGCAAATGTACAAATGTTCTTCGTATATGTAGACCACGATTCGTTTTTCGAGCCGGCATGGATGGGTTCGGAAAAAAATAGATCTGATTTCAAAAAAAAAATGCCGAACCGGCCCATTTACAAGTGTGTGGGCCAAACAAAACAAAAAAGCCGCCATCAAAACCAACAACAAACAAATTGCTCTCTCTCTCTTGCAACTATCAAGCTTTTTGGATTCACACAAAATCACAACTCTTGCTTCTTCAAATACAACTTGTTTCTAAACTGAGTTTTGAACATGACACAATTTTTTTCTTAAATTAGTTTCAATATTACATATATAGCAATAGGCCCCTACAGCTCCTGCAGCAATAGCGGGGCTTCTTGTTCAGATTTTTCGTTCCACACATGCAGGAACGCAAGTCTCCCATTGCTCCTTCATAGCAATTTACTTTTTTTTTGGTCGTTCTTCTTATTCACAAAAGTCACACACACACACACACATATACTCAAACTTGGCACTCAATGGAAACACAAATTTTCCAGAATACTTGGTCGTCGATTAGAAACTTTTTATTCCCGAATGACGGGAGAATAGGAAAGATTGAGAACGATTTTGGAATCTTTGGCAAACCATTTGCCCTTCTTTTCATCAATGGTTCGTTCGACCAATTTAGGATTCGAATCGAGTTTCATCGCTTCAATATCAATATCAACGGCGGCAATCTTCTTGTCAAAACCGATATCATCATCGTACACATTGACATGAAGGACCAAATTTTCCAACGATGGGACCGGAAAGGTAAATGTCTCATCATATTCCGGGTTGAGTGTATTCTTCTTTTTAGACGATGTTACCTTACCCATGGTATGATCAAACATCCAATTGTCCTGTTCCAATGTAAACGTTACGTATGGATCCGATTTGCCCATCCAATCACCATCTGCCAAATGAGTCATTTTGACAAGATGAACGGTAAGAATACCTTCAGGCTTTGATCCCATGCAACCCATGTTTTTTATTTTGAAAATATATTACTAGACTGTTGTCTTGAATTGGAGAAACGAGACGAGAGAGTTGTTTTTTTTAATGGCAAGAGTGAAACGAGGACGGTCAGAAGTGTGATATGACCTTTCTGTTTTGAATTTTTTTTTTTTTGGCCCGATTGGTGGTTGGTTGGTTGCCTTTTGTGACACCACGACAAGACTGTTCGCATAGGATTGGGAGTATCTATAGGTACTGATTTGTACAGAAAGCAAACGTAGATATGGAATATGTACGCAAGACTGCCTTGTCATCAGTACCGGATTCAATCGCAACGGGAACGGAGGTACTCGGAAGACCCAAAGAAAGACCGTACACAGACTGGATACGATTGGACTACATCGACTGAAACTTCATGACGCACAACTGTAGATACTTAACGACTGTGACACCACCCTTCTCCTCTATTTTTTTCTCACCCCCGCTGACACGACGGATTCTATCTTTCTCTGATGAGCTTGCTTCCCCCTCTCATTTGGTTCTATATGCTCTCTTTGCAATATAAAACAATATCGGTCCAAACATGATTTCACCTTGGATGTTACGATCCACAACCCGGGGTGTCTCGAAGTTTGTTCCAACTTCTTTTTCAAAGTCACTTCAGAAGAACACCAGCAGTAGAGGTCGTCGATGGCTATCCGTTGCGTCATCGTCATCCATCGATGAGCCACGGGAAAGTATGGCCTTTGATGTATTGATTGTGGGTGGTGGACCTAGTGGATTAAGTGCTTCCATTAAATTGAAACAATTGAATCCCGACTTGTCCGTTTGTGTTATGGATAAGGGATCGGAAATTGGTTCTCATATTGTTTCTGGAAATGTCTTTGATCCAAAAGCTATGCAAGAATTATTTCCATCTACTGAGAACTTTGATTGGAGATCTGAATTTGAAGATAGTCAGGGTGCTTCTGCAACAGCCGTCACGAAGGATCAATTTACTTTATTGACCGAAACATCATCGTACAATATTCCCAATCTATTTCTACCATCTCAATTGCACAATGATGGGAATTATATATTGAGTTTGAGTCAATTATGTCGTTGGTTAGCCACCCAAGCTGAAGAATTGGGAGTGGAAATTTATCCTGGTTTTGCCGCATCCGAAGTTCTCATTGATAATAATAGTAATGGAGTCTATGGAATTGCCACTCGTGATGTTGGAATTGGTAAGGATGGGACACCCAAATCAACCTTTGAGCGTGGTATGGAATTGCATGCCCGACAAACCCTCTTTGCCGAAGGTGCAAGAGGATCCTGTTCGGAATTCCTCATGAAACAATTTCAATTACGAGGAGACAAAAATAATAATGGTGTTATGCCACAAACGTATGGATTGGGTATTAAGGAAGTTTGGGAAATACCAGAAGAAAATTTACAACCAGGATTTGTTCAACATACATTGGGATGGCCATTGCAAAATTCGTTCACCAGTGATGTCTTTGGTGGATCCTTTTTGTATCATTTGGAACCCAATTTAATCTTGGCAGGAGTCGTTGTTGGTTTGGATTATCAAAATCCATATTTGAACCCCTACAAGGAATTTCAAAAATGGAAGACCCATCCATCGATTGCCAAACACTTTGAGGGTGGGACATGTATTTCCTACGGAGCACGAGTATTGAATGAAGGTGGTTATCATGCCATTCCGAAACTGACATTTCCCGGTGGTGCCCTCATTGGATGCAGTGCTGGATTTTTGAACGCTGTCAAAATCAAAGGAACGGTATGTTGTTGCAAGAAGCGCGCTCTTTGAAAATTAATTGGGGTCTCGTTGTTTTCTGTGTGTCCGCCTCACAGTTGAGATTTTGTCTTGCCCCATTTTTTAGCATACGGCCATGAAATCGGGAATGTTGGCCGCGGAAGCGGTCGTGGAAGGATTGGATGAAGCAGGTTCGGTTGCCGAAACGGGAGAATTGAGTGCCGATCATGTCCCACAAGAATTGACAAGCTTTACCGACAAGTTTCAAAACAGTTGGATCCATGATGAATTGTATGAGGTACGAAATTGTCATCAAGCTTTTGCGAAATGGGGTATGGGTGGTGGATTGGTCTATACCGGTTTGGCGGCACACATTACGAAAGGGCGGGAACCATGGACGTTGGATCATACCATATTGGATTCGGATGCTACCAAACCATCGGACAATTTTGAAGAAATTCAATATCCACCTCCCGATAACAAGTTGACATTTGATTTGTTGACCAATTTGCAACGTAGTGGAACCTTCCATGAAGATGATCAACCGGCCCATCTTCGTATCAAACCCGACAAGGCTGACATTCCCAAATCGATTTCGTTGCAACAATATGCTGGACCCGAACAACGATTCTGTCCAGCATCGGTTTACGAATACGTCGAGGAGAAGTTGGTCATTAATGCACAAAACTGTGTCCATTGCAAGTGCTGTAGCATCAAAACGCCCGGCGAGTTCATTGAATGGACAGTTCCAGAAGGCGGTGGAGGTCCACAATATCAAGTCATGTAATGGACAATATGGGAGGAAAAAAGTATTGGTGAAACACTACTACTAATAGATACACAATTACTTCGACATTTTGGGGTCTACTAGAAGTCTGGATGGCAGAACCATGCTGGTTAGTGTCAAAGGACTGGCTTAGGCTCTTCTACATATTATTCGGAAGCTAATTGATTTTCTTGCTCTCCGCCATCATTCACGTGTTCTCACAACCATCATTGATCATTGGATCTAGCTAGTATGATTCTGTGGTGGTGATGGTAACATTGGAATCAAGCATCTCATCATCGTCAACGTGACGGAAGGAACTCTTATTGCAGGTCTAGAAACAAATCAAGAGACAAGTACCGCAAGGACAAAATGGCCGAACAAGAGGAATCTCCTGCAACCTCCTTATTGCCATCCTCCTCCTCCACCATCTTTCTGTACGATGGCAAGGCGGACGATATCCCATTCAATGTGACCCATGTCCTAGTGGAATCTTCTGTGATTGTCATTCGTGCACAAACCTTCATGGCCCATTTCAATTTGACCGAAGTGTTGAACCTTCCCGAGGGACTATTGGTAGAGATCCAATCGAGAGCCTTTTTTGCATGCGAATCGCTCCGATACATTCACATTCCCTCCACGGTCAGAATGATTGGTAGTGGAGCCTTTGCGGGTTGTGACAGATTGCAGCAAATCGAGCTTCCCGATGGATTGCAATCGATCGGAGCTGCGGCCTTTTCCAATTGCGGTTCATTGTCACATCTTCGAATTCCACCCTTGATTACATGGATTCGAACCGGCGCTTTTGCCAACTGTTTCCATCTGTATTCCGTGGAACTATCGGCAGCGGGAAGTCTTGAACGGATCGGTACGAAAGCCTTTCGGAACTGTAAACAGCTTCGAAACATTGTACTACCGCTCTCTGTCATTCAAATTGGAGATTCTGCCTTTGACGGGTGCACTGCGCTCTACGATGAATTCTTCTCGTCAATGACGCCCGGTCGTTTGGGCTATCCGAGGGTATGGCAGGATGAGCTGCTCATTCAACGACTAAAGACAATTTTGGATGAGTATCCCCTTCACAAGCTGTGCTACTATCAGAGCTACTACGAATCGTTTGAATCGCTACGCCAAGCCCTACAAGACATGCACCTATTAGAATGGGAACATGATGATGATGATGATCATTCATCTCCTTTGGTCCAACGTGACATCTTGGGCATGACTCCATTGCATCGTCTGGCGTTGTCAGCCAAGCCCAATATAGAATTTTGCCTATTGTTATTGTCATTGCAACAACGACAACAACGACAAGTTGATATGCCTGCCCTGGACATCCGTGATCGTTGGGACCGTGATGCACTCATGTACTGTTCCATGAACCTATCGTCTGATTCTACCGAAATGACAAGATTATTGATCCAAGTCAAGATCTCTCCCCAATTGAATAGTTTACGTCTGGAGGAATGGAGAACGGAAGTTACTACCGAGATGGATAATCTTCTCCTTTCCAGTACTACTAGTACTAGTACTATAACCCGTCAGGACCGAGTTCGGCAAATGGGCACTATCTATTCCAAGCTTGAATACCTTGTCCGCAAGGAGAAGCTCTCCTTGTTGGAGATGGCGATATGGCAGGCCAAGATTGACTCCTCCTTCCATTGTATTGATGATGATGATGATGATGTTCCACTGAATATAAGAAGAGAAGAATGTCGCATGATGTGCGGGGCAAACATTATCATTCCCCATACGTTACTATTCCTAGGTCCTAAATGGTGGTAGTAGCAGTAGTATAGTAATCTAAACCGATCAAGCCATCGATAATTATGTTATGTAGCTGCATGTCATCGCAACAGGATATATTGCTCCTCCTGTATAGTACTCCATGGCCGATTTGAAAATGAGAGAAATTGAAGACTTTTATAAATGATGTTGCTGTCCCTCCCTCTTAATCCTCAACGATGGACTTGTGTGTAAGTCAAGAGTCAATATAAAGCTCGAGCTGTCTGTGTGCAAAGTGTCTAAAAGTACATGTTCTACTATTGTTCTCAGTTGTAGATGTGTGTGTGTGTGTGTATGTAGTGTGCGTATTGGGGGGGAGGGATATGCAGGCCTGTACATGTGTGTCGACTTCATAAGACAACATGTAACAAGCAAAAAAACCTTGTAGCAGACAAACCATTCCCAAACAAAAAACGGTCGTGCGCATCATTCAAGGATTTGTGGTTCATTCATATGGATTGAATCCTTGATTTTCTTCATTCCACTGATTTTCTTCTTTTTGTTTTTGTTTTTGGGTTTTCCATTGAATCATAAAAAAAGTCATTCCATATTCACTGGAATCCCAATGGATTCATTTCGCATCCCAGGTGATGGTCCTTGAGGGCGCCGACGTAATGTTCGGCCATTTCATAATCGTATTCTCCAATGCTGCAACTACCATTCTTTTCGGCAGTTCGCATCGCTCGGAAGGCTTGAAGTTCACTGAGATTGGCCACCTTGACCAAGATTTCTGCCACTTGATAATCAAAATGATGATCATTGTCCAAAATGCGGATTTCCCACAATCCAGCATCGCCATGATCATCTCGCAACTTCTTCTTCTCGATATTCTTATTCTCGTTCGTCTTGATAGTAGTAGTTGTGGGAGCCTCGGGTGCCATTGTTGAAGCTAAAATGGAGGTCTGCCTTCTGCTGCTGCTAGAAATAGTAGTAGTTTGTGAGAATGGTTGCCTGGAGACCAATGCCGTGCAAGCAGTAATTAGTAGAAAGAACGATAGTAGTGTTGTTCTCATCATTATTGTTTTTGTTTGGGTTTGGATTGGTTGGAATGTGGATGTGGTTGGTTGAATGTTGAAGGTTGTCAAAAATTGTGCCCCTAATAATAAGAGAGTTCTGCTTGAGGTTTTTCCTCTTCCTTCTGTGTATCTTCTTGCCAAAAGGCAGAGAAATCGTGTGTCAACTAGAAATGGTGAAAAAAAAGGATGATGTACGAGGGTATTAGCCAATGAGAAGGCACCGTCGCAAACAAAGTCCTTAATTGAGAATACCTATGACGTAGAAAGTACTGAAGATAGACGTAACAAGAAACAGGTGACACCTTTCAACAATCCATTATGTAAAATATTATCTTGGAGGGAGGTTGTTAAATGAAGGAATTGGATATTAGGCTGACGTATGTTCTGTCGTCGTCATACCTGCCACCTAATCGTAAATACCACGTATGTGACCCTTCTTTCCTGTGCAGTCGATGGGATCGCCAAAAAGGTTGACTCATTCCGCCGAGTCAAAACAATTGGATCGTACGAGACAACTTTGCATGTCGACCATCCAATTGTCATCAACACGACATCTAGAAACGTTTTCGGAAAAGGATGCTCCTGTGAAACAAGACCCTTGACATCCACCCCGTTGTCGTATCCTCTCACCAAGGAAGGAAAAAAAAGCTGGTGAAATATATTGCTGTCTCTCTGTGGAATACAACATGAATGCAAAAATGAATGAATGAATGAATGACTAACAACAGATCGAATGAAAGAAGAATATGAGATGGAAGGAAATACGATGACAGACCATGATTATCATCATCACAAGACGAAAGATCCAGCAAACAGTCGACACTTGCCATTAAATTTGCTAGAACCTATTGCAACATCGGCCGACAATGACAATGATGTGTTATTACCATCCTTTGTGGATTTGCAACGCAAAACAATTCAGACCTTGTACCATCATGGAGACATGCTAGTCGATGACAAATCACCCAAGGGATCTGTGGATGGACCGATTCGACCATTGGTAGATCTCATCAATCGACATTCATCCTATTGTACATTGTCATCCTGTTCGGGAAGAATCTCTTTATTTGATCCCAATGGACGGCATGAGGGTATTCAAGGTAGTACGACTGCAGACAGCAACAACAACAACAATAACAATGCCAACAATAGTGGCAAGGGCACGGGTGGATGGTTGTTGGTCAGTCATCATCCCATTGAATCGTCCGAATTGGAACAATGTTTTCCACCCGTTTCTGCCAAGGATGCTAGTACTACCACTGACGACGGCAGCGACGATGCTTCTGCTGCTGCTTCTGCTGCTGCTACAATTATTCCTTGGATATTCAAATTGGAACCCTTACTGTTACATGTGGCGGCGAATTCATTACCAAGAGGACGACAATTATTACAATTGGCATTGGAATTGGGATTTCGAGAATCTGGATTGGTGATTAGTGATGCACGAGTAACAGTGGCTATTCGTGGTCATTCCTTGGCCCTGGCTGTACCATTGGCTCCATCGGGACCATTACGACCATCAAACACGAATGAATTCTTCTTACAGGCATTGGTAACACAAGCCAATCAACGATTGATACAGAATTGGTATCAATTGGATCGTCTCTATGAACGTATCGAATCCAATTTGTTTCAAGTAGTAGTAGCGGCGGTGACTGGTGATGGTGGATCGGGACAAGTCCTCTCCAGTATTGTTACATCCATTCCATCACTCAATCTATGGAATCTGGCCGCTGTGGCCATTCCAGCATCGATTGCAAAAGATAAAACGGCAATGGATGTTTTGGTATTTGGTGGATATGGTACGGGGCCTGATGCTCCTGGAAATCATACAAGCTATACTACGGGTCGTCGGTCAAGTGACATTTACAAGTTGGAACGTCGACAGAATCAATGGGATACAAAATGGCAACGGGTAGTGCTGGATAGTCCATCCCAAGAAGAAGGTGCCAACAGCACAGACACACAGCAACAGCTGCGTATGATACAAGGACTACCGGACTGTCAAGGAATGGGTGCCTGTCTACTGAAATCAAAGAATTGGATTGTATTATGGGGTGGAAGGACAAATCCAAAGAATGCATTGGGGAAGGATTTGTTCGTTTTGATTCCAAACGTCACTACTACTACCAGCAGCAGCAGTACCAGCACTAGTACTAGTAGCACTCGGTCGTATTATTCGTTGGGTATTCCCCATGATATTCGAGGTACACCTCCCTCTCCACGGTGGGGCCATTCCTTGGTAGCACTCAATAACAACACTCTTTTGGTCGTTGGTGGATGCAATCATGAAGAGGGAGCATTGGATGATATCTATGCCCTACACTTTTGCGACGAGTCTTCGTTTGTTCAGTGGGAAAAACTGTCCATTTCCTTGCCAACACCACGATTTCATCACATGACAATGGTACAGGATGAGTCTTCTATCTTTGTTTTCGGTGGTCTGACGTCTACGACGCAAGTACTGGAACCATTTCAATCGAGCAATACTACGAAACAACAACAACACGACTATATATGGGTTGGACAAGTCGAACGAATTGACAAGAATGAAAATGGCGAAATGACGACGTCTCTAAAGGTCATCAACGAGGTGGAATCGTTTAGGGAAGCGGACTTGAGTGGATTGAATCGATTTGGTGCTGCTGCTTGTTGTTGTTGTTGTTCCTCTACGGAATCGCTTGTCATTGTATCGGGTGGA
The DNA here is from genome assembly GCA_019693525.1 of Cylindrotheca fusiformis. NCBI lineage: Eukaryota > Bacillariophyta > Bacillariophyceae > Bacillariales > Bacillariaceae > Cylindrotheca > Cylindrotheca fusiformis. The sequence goes on along the minus strand of JAAMXS010001353.1, from coordinate 922 downwards.
ATTGCAGCATCCAATGAGAATGATGATGACGATGATGAAAGTGCTAGACCCCTTGATGCATACTTTTTGTCCACCACCATTAACAGTACTACTAGCAACACAGGAAAGGTCACTGTCGCACATGTTCCAATCCTCGAGTATTCTGCCGCAAAAGAAGAAGAAGAGAACGAGGTGGATTTTGGATCGTTAGTACATCATTCAGCGGTTGCCATTGACTCGAACGAATTTCTACTACTCGGTGGTGGTGTCAATGCTTTTGCCTTTGGCAATAGCTTTGCCAAGTAAGTGATGATGCAGTATTTTGCTGTTGTTGCTTATTTTTTGTGTGTTCTCATCCCAACCAATTCAATCACCCTCCTCCTGCTTTTTCCTTTTTGATTACAGATCCTATCATGTCCGCATCGAGTTGCCAGCAGCACCTGCTGTATCCAAATCTAAAAAGGCAGATACGAGTTTTTTGGATTCCTCATTGCAAACGAAAAATTCAGCAATGACATTTGTTGTCATGGTGACACCACCCACGGCCAAGGCAGTCAAGGCCAAATTGCAGGCGGCAGGATGGTTGGACAAGCGATATCGAATGACAAAATCAACAAGTAGTCAATCAGCACATCAGCAAATTGCAATTCCAGTTACTGAAACAGGTTGGAACGAGATACAAAATCAGCTGCGCTGGACGACGACAACAACAACAACAACGACAGAATGGCAGGAACTCATTTTGGATCATGGACAGCAAGAAATGCCATACAGTACATCGCAATTTGCAGCAAAAAAGAAAAAGGGAAAACGCTAAAACAAGTCAATCTTTGCAGTCTAAAGTGATGATGATTGTTTCATGTTTGTTATTAGTTGGGCAATTTTATTCTATTCTACATCTCTATTATATATGTGCATTATTATCTATTGCTACTAGCTACTG
>JAAMXS010001352.1:0-13972 GCA_019693525.1 Cylindrotheca fusiformis | reverse complement strand
TTTTGTACCATGTCTACGGCGTTGGCACCCATAGCTGCCTGCCTATTTCTCTCGGGTAGTTCATTTATTTAGAAAACAGTGTATCTCAATAACTCTTTCCAATATAAGTGGTAGTAGTTCAAGTGGATCCAGAACTGGAGTCATACTAGTCTGTCAATCACATCATCAGCCTCACGAGTCACGCAACTCCGACTTCTTCTGGGTCTTCGGCGAAACGGATTCCTCACGTTCTAGCATTCTACACATAGTATATATGTGTAAGGAATTCATTTGTAGTAGGCAGGTTTTTATACCTATCCTAGCTACTACTAGCCATTCTGCAACACCAATCTGTCCGCAGCCAACAAAAGGCAACATTCATTCATCCTGCCCCAGTACATAGAACAAATATGCCTCACAATGTTGGATTTAGGTCATCTCCCCAAGTGGCAGTTATGGATGGAAGAGAGGAATCACCGATACCAACAACGACAACAACAGGAGCAGGTGGTGGTGACATGGTTGGTCTGGACAAGGCAGCATTGAAATCCGCCTCACCAAATGGAACCCAAAGTAATGGCAATGATGCGGTGGAAGCTGCCACTGGTTTGGCGTGTCTCGGATGTTGCTCACTAGGTTGCTGCTTTGCGGACCAATGCGATGGTTGTTGCGTTGGTGGTGAGGGTTGCTGCGAGGGTTGCTGTGACGGATGTGTCTTCTAAGAGAATACCACATACACGTAGACAATCATGTCTAACCACAGTGATCATCAACGCCAAATGGTGACCAATGGCAACAACAACAACAACAAGACAAAATCAGGCAGAACAGCAACACTCTCTGGCTGGTAGCATTGTAAAATGTGGGAATATCATGAAAAAGAGAAAAAAGTTTCAAAATTTTCGATGTATGGTAGTGACATTCAACTACTGTACAGATGAAGATAAATTCTTTTTAATTAATAGAACATATAGCATCCAAAACAGCAGCTACATGAGAGAACTGTTTCCCGAATTGTTGGGTACTGACTTCCATTATTGCATCGAGAATTTTTCTACTATAGCATATATCATCTCAGTTTTTCGAAACCTACTTCATGCGTCTCCTATGACAGCGTTCGATGAGATCGTTTGGAACCTTCCAACTAAACGCATCAATCGTGGAGATTTTCTAATCGACCATTTCATCACCCCAATATTTCGAAAATTTACGTCGCCTACTATTAGCTAGTATTTTATTTTGAAGTGTTCAATTCTCTCCTATTGTAGTTTGACTAATCAAAAAAAAATCAACATTCAAACCAACGACAGAGTGGCTGCCATCTAAAAAGCTTAAAGACCTACATTTTTAACGATACATATTTGTTGTGCGAAAGGGAGATTGGCAAGTCAAGTCACAAGTCTCTCTCTTTCTCTCTTCCTACTGTCGCACCTCCAGTGAAGACAAAAGATAAAATTTTAGAAATCGTTTCCCGCAATTTGTTTTCATATATTGTTGGAATGGATATATATCCGCGTGTGTCTCAGGCTTCTGTTGGAGATTCGGTGAGTACTATTTCGACTGTCGCTTCATTCACCGTTGGAACATCTGAAAATGGAATCGTTGGGGCATCCGTTAGAACAAAAGCACCTCCCGCTGATGGTGCCTCGGATGGATCCAAAGATGGTTTATCCGAAGGAGATATGGAAGGAATCGGTGACACCGTTGGTTGTGATGATGGCATCTTGGAAGGAGTCGCAGAAGGTATGGCCGTGTCAGTTGGGGATATAGACGGAGAATTCGACAAGTTAAAGTCAGGACGTTTGAGCTTGAATGCAGCCTTATTCGCAAAAGGAGGAGTCTTCCGTTCCGGAAGAGATTGCAATTCTCTTGGATCTTGATCACTGCTTCTTCCCTTGATGGTTTTGCCCCTGATCGAAGCGCATTCGCAAGATTGAGTCAATAATAGAAAGATCCCAAATGGAAGGATTGAGATAGTGCGCATTCTGGTTAACCAAGCAGCTTTTCTTGCTCACGAGATATCAGTGGAGAGCGATGAGGAAATTAAGGTACCTCTTGTTGCAGAGTGTCCGAGAAGAAAAAGAGACAAACAAGAGCAGAAGAGCAAGGGGGATGACTTATTGTTTTAGTTTGGTCACGTTGCGCCTACTCGTCAGTTGAATCCTCAATGAGAAAAGAGAACGTCAACATATCGGAATGCGGGACAAAGAATCAATCCAAGACACATGGTGTGCTGGGCTTGCGTGCTTGCGGTTGCCCATTTTGAATTATGACTGTGCATGACGTCAACAGAGTATCAGTCTTGTACGTTTCCGTTCGCCACCCGTTGGGATGCAAGGAAACATCCTTTGTCCCGTCTGATTGTATTCCGATCGAATGGTTCGACGATTGGGTGAAAGACTATTTTATGCAACTTCACTGAACTACTATTTTATGCAACTATATATAAATTGTACTCCAACCTAGCACAACTCAACACTCGACATGGGCGCATAACACAGCAACATGCAGGGGGAGAAAAGCAATGTCCTTTTACCAAAGCCACCACATGCTTTTCAAGGCAAAATCTTTGAAATCCTCCTCCTCGTGGGGATGTTCGTCATTGGGTCCAGCGCAAATCTCAAGCTGAACATCTCTCTTTATTGCTGCAACAGCATCTTCAGCGCTTGAAAAGGGCTCTCCATTGATTGTGTAAATTCGCATTTTTTCCACAATAGCGGTTCCTTCCAATTTGCCACCACTGAGAACTCCAAAGACATAAACTCCGTCGGTGACGGTGGAGTTGCGTAGAGCAAGGCCAACAGGCTCTTTCGCGTCTTCCTTTCGTACCTTGACATAAATACTATCCTTTGGAATCTCCGCAACCTTCTTTGGCACTTCCTCTTTTGGTGCTTCTTCCTCTGGGACTTCCTTATCAGGTGCAGCTTCCTCATCAGATGCAACTTCCTTATCAGATGCAACTTCAGTTTTAGCTTCTTTCGTTTGGGCCTTTGTTTCATCCTTTGGCAATGCTTCCACCACAACTACATTTTTTTTCTTGAAGAGCTTCTTGCTGTTGTTGGAGCGCTTCAGGCCTTTAAAGAATCCCCCTTTCTTTTTCTTGGCTAGTTTGTTCTTTGTCTTTGCTTTTGCCGCTTCCTTGCGTCGTTCGTCTTCGACGGCGCTTTCTTCTACAGGTTTATTCGTCTCCGAAGAGAATACACGGATTCCATTTTGAAGGGACCAGGCGAATCCGGGGGAAGTACCTCCACGATCTCCGTCTACTGCAATCTCTGTCAAATCCGCATTGAGCGTACCATCTTTTCCCGTCAATCCCAGCTCCTTGATTTGCTTGACAGCTTCATCATTCGTGGTGACTTCAAGGACAACTTGACTGGGTGCATCACGCAGGAGGCCGATTGCGCCCGAAAGAGCTGAAGGGCATGGCTTGCCGTTGATGCGAAGAACTTTCTGGCCAATTTCGATACCTGTGGCTTCAATCTTGCTACCAGGAGCAAGACGGTGAACATAGATTCCCTTGGTAGTTTGTGAGTTTCGAAGAGTAAGTCCAATCGTTTCTTCTTTGTTCTCTTTGGCAACCTCGAATTTGAGAACATCTTCGACTGAGCTCTCATCACCACATGTGAGGCTTTCCGCGTTGCTGAACAGTTGGTCAATTATATCTCCTTCATGCCCACTTGAAAGGGCATAGTCAAGAGCACCCTTGACATGGTCGTTGGCACATACCACGCTTTCCACATTGTCGAAAACAGTTGCACGTGTTTCGTCGGCAGGTTCCCGAGCAAGCTCAGGTGCGCCTTCTGCTCCATCTGTTCCGTCACGTTGCTCGGATGCTGGTTCTGAAGCCTTGGTGGGTTCTTCATTTGTAAGTTGGGCAGCCTTGGTGCTGGCCCCAACTGGTCGGGTGGCGGAAAAGAGGTTGAACATGGCTTCGCTCTCTTTGTTTGTGAAAGTGAAAAGAATAAATGCTGGTTTTGAGAGTGTCAAGATAGAGGTGCAAAGTACATATGTAGAAGCATCGCCGAATTGCAGTACTGTGTGATCAGTCTACGTGACCTAGGAAATTTCATATGACGCGTGTCAGACTTTAAGTATTGAAATCTGTTCGCCCATACGTCATTTAACGCTAGGACCAAGAGCCACTTTTAAATATCGTACAATGCTGAAAGAAAGAATACTGTCCGGGGAGCAACGGCCAATGCAGAGAATACAAGCGAAGAAGAAAGTTCTGCAAGAATTCAAAAAGCAGAAAGTGGTATAGCTATGCTATAGTTTGAATTGTTTGCGTTGAAACGTAAGAATGTCTACAAAATCAGTGAATCTATCATTCTTCTATTGATTCGTGCACAGGGAATTCGCCACCCAGAAGATGATGGGACTCGGCTGGGCAGGGAGCATGGGGTTGTGTAACCTCAATCACAAGCCGGCTGGGTGCAGCGGTTAGGAGGCTTACGGCTCCTGAAAGGACAGTAGGGCAAGGCTTTCCATTGATGCTAACGATTCTATCACCAACTTGAATCCCTGTTGCCTCTATCTTGCTACCAGCAGTGATGCGATGGACGTATATTCCACTAGAGTTGCTATGCTTTCGAAGAGAGAGCCCAATTCTTTCTTTCTTCTTCTCTTTTGTAATCTCACACTTTCGAACTTCATCTTCATTCGTGATCTCGGAAGCGTACGGCAGGTTATCCAGTTCGATGATCACTTCATCAGGTACATCCCTTTGATGATCACTTGAGCCTGCACGGGACTCGGCAGCTTCTCTTTGAAGATCTGCTGCTGCTGATCCCTCTCTTCCATCAGATACTTCTCGCTGCTCTGATGCTGACTTTGGTTCCTTGATGTCTTCACCCTGTTCGATCTGGCTAGGCTTGGTGCTTGCCTCAGCAGACTTTGTGGCGTTGAAGCGCTTGAACATGGTAGCGGGTGGGTAGAACACTGCTGAAATATGGAAAGATGGTTTTGTGGCAGTCTGCGGCCATCAAGAATACGCGAAACAAAAGGATCGCCAAATAAGAGGGGATGTTCTGATTTTTGCATGCGTTGAACCTGTTATTAGCGATCCCATGCGCGTACCGATCAGTGACTGGAGGAGCACACCCGACAAGTACGGTAAAAAGTAGGAGCACAAGCGGCAAATAGAAAAAACTCAAACACATAAAAAGTGTAACCGTATGTTCTATCTCATTTCTTATTCTATGCTAGTATTAGTATTCCATTCACGAGTCCACGATGACTCGTCATCATTCATTATTGAAGCCTTACTTGGTTGCCTCCACATGACACTATCTTCCGCATCCCAATCATCATCGTTATTCGCAATCTGGATCAAGGTCTGCCGGTTCGATGATATCCTCTTGGTTGTTCCAGAAACCCGCCTTCGAGAAATCGACGGGCTCTGGCGTGATGCCGTGTGGGGATTTTTGCAAGACGATGAGCCCGAACGTGGTGATTGAAGCCGCAGAGACCTAGCAAGTAAAGGGTCAGACCTCCGTCTCTGATATTTAGCGTCCTTTGTACCCTCAACAATACGATTGGATTTGCGTCGAATGTTCTGGGGGCTTCTTGGTTTAAGCCTCCGGAACGGACAATTTTCGGTGTTTTCTGGTTCGTTATCATTCAAGTAGCTCGACAATCTTCCAGATTGTCTCTGCCTACTCTGGTGAACAGGGGAAAGAGTCCTCTCGTGCACGATTTGAGAGGGACGGGTGGTTTTGGATCTCCTCCGTGAAGCCCCAGATGGACTGCCAAGATCGCTCGAGTCGCCAGGACTGATCGATCTAGAGGTGCTCCTCGTTTTTGACTTGCTACGGCGTGAATTCTGATGGCTCCCGTAAGTTCCATAGGATGAGCTACCAGCACTCCGACTGGAGGGACTTGCTGATCGAGGCTTGTCAGTTGATCGACTTCTCGGCAGTCTTTTCCGTGACAAGGTCCGTGTTCGTTCGACATGAGGCGAAGCAGACCTTCGTGGAGAATGTGTGATACGTCTGTCGCCTCTCTTGGATCCCCCCGACGGAGTGGGAGAGACACGTCTTTCGCCTCTCTTGGATCCCCCAGCCGGAGAAGGAGAGACACGTCTATCACCTTTCCTGGATCCCCCTGCCGGAGAGCGAGCGATTCGTCTGTCGCCTTTCCTGGATCCTCCTGCCGGAGAGGGAGAGATCCGTCTATCACCTCGTTTGGTTTCCCCTCCTGATGGGGAGGGTGAGACACGTCTATCACCTCGCTTGGTTTCCCCTCCTGATGGCGAGGGTGAGACACGTCTATCTCCTCGCTTGGTTCCCCCTCCTGATGGGGAGGGTGAGATACGCCGGTCACCTCTTCTGGATCCTCCTGCCGGAGAGGACAAGATATGTCTATCGCCTCGCTTGGTCCCCCCAGCTGGAGAGGGCGAGACACGTCTGCCATCACTTCTAGATGTTGTTCTTATCCAGGAGCGGATGGTAGAAGTTCGACTTGGGGAGGGGGAGGTTCTCTTTGAAACACGCTTTCTTGATGATATAGAAGGGGACGAAGAATAACGACTTGATGGAGGTGGCGGCGTATGGGAGTGGCCATGTGGTGGAGGCAGCGTGAGCGGTGGCTGAGGTATTGTCCCCTGCAGAGAGGAAGAGTATTCCGATTGAGAGATTGAATGTTCTGCTGGATCATCTCGAAACATAGCGAGTGCGCCAGGAGAAACGCTTCGAGCTCTTCTGGACTGCGTTTTCTTCCCTTGGGGCTTTGCGTTCTGATTTTTGGAGCTTCGCAAACTCTTCCGTTTGGGTTTCTGAGTTGGTTTCTGCTCGGAAGACAATTGGTTGTCCAAAGGTGTCGCTGATGTTTCTCCATTTGGAGATTGTATGTGAACATCCTCTGGAATGCTGGATATGCTATGCGCACGTTTCATACGTCTCTTTCTTCGTTGTTGATGATCATCTTCCGACATCATGTTTGCAATGAATGTGGAGGCGCCATCATCAGAAAATACCCCCGAGACATGACTAATGAGATCGTATTCTTCTGGCAGTGGAACGACTTTGCCAGGCCTCGTGTCGATCATTTTCGCTTTATACACCATCTTTGGAAGATGTGCTCCATACTGCTATATTGGAAGGGGTTGTTTCTCGTTTGATGTGTTATTGCCAAGAGAAAAATGGACAAGTTTTCTGTGGAGGAACAAAAATGCTTTCATTGATTTTTCGCAAATCAGAGACGGTTCTTACGAAACCAGTCTTGGTTGGTTATGTGCAACGGGAAACGAGCCAATAGCATGTATTTAGATAGAAACTATCCGTTCGGAAAGAGCGCTACCCCTGTACATTGAATAAGAAAACAAGCCACTCAACCGGTGTAGATAATTCCATTCCTCTAGCTAAAGGGTAATTAATCCGGAATAACAAAATATCGAAGGAAGACTCCAACCGTCTATAATTTTTGGTGACCCAAGCCAAAGAAGTGTCTTTCTGATTTTCAACGGAACGGAAGTGGAGTACCACAAATTCTTACCCGTTGGAAACACATTCAATCTTGCTCTTTATATATGATTATTGAGAGGACAAATCGTATCTTTTGAAGACAGCCTGCTGGCGCCTACCTATTGCTGTCTCGCCAATGGGTCAAGTTAACCTCAGCTTCTTGTAGCAGTCCTTTGAAAAGATTACAATTGTCTATAGTATTATTATGTCTTAGGTTCCAGACTTGTAGCTGTTTTATGAGACAGCATTGGCAACAACAAACTTCTGCCTGGTATACATAGAAGGGCCCTGAACATAGTATTGGTGAGAAGACAATACATGGCTCTATTTATGGGCCGTTCAGATGCTATTGGTGAGAAGAGTACTAGCAGAATTCAACCTGAACACAGCAAACCAAATTCATGAGTTCATCAGAAGAAAAAAAGGAGGATTTCACAGTTTTCTATATTGTCTTATTGCATTTGCTCGCTAGCATCCTTCCAAGTGTGACCACATAGGTCATCGTTCCAGATTAATAATTGCCTCGTATATGCCCTCTATCAAAGCAAGACTGAAAGTATTGAAGCGTCTTGTTTCATCTTAGACTCAATCGACTACATGTCAGTCTTGCCTTCGTTCAGAAAGATGTGTGTGTGTGTGTGTACACGTCAGTGATTACACCTGGAAATGAATGAGAACGATAAGACCGACAACAACCAACGATGATGTTGCACGAACACCACATCGAAAGAAATCTTTGACATTCACTAGTAGCTAGTCACTTCCTCATCAACGCAATCATATTTACTCGATAAAAATTGAAAAAGCGAGAGAACGATGGTCCGACTATTCTATCTGCCATGCTTATTGACTGTTGTTTCTTCGGTGGCTGCCTTTTCAACTCTTTCTAGCTTTGGAGGAAGCGTTGTTCTTTCCAGCAACACCGCAAGGGTCGTCCAGAATGGTTCCATGATGGAAATGAAAAAGGGAAAAGCGAATGTTCCACCTCAAATGAGAGGACAATTTAAGAAACAACAAGAAATGGCAGCAATGCAAAAAGAAATGATGGCAGCACAAAAACCTGGATCGGATGGCCTACCTGTCTTTAATCTGTTTGTCCGTACCAAACGTGCCAATGTACGTCTAGATTGAGAAATCACTTGCTTGAAAACCGTTCTTGTTCTGCCGATAGAAAATATCTCACTGGTTCTTCTGCTCCTCCTCCTTCTCTGCTGTCAAAATGTTCATCGAAAACTATATATTCTCTCTCTCTTCTCTCTCTAAAAATCATCTTTATAGGTCTGGTATCCATGTGGCTCGTTCAAGGGTGATGACCGATCAGCTGCCTTGGCAAAGTCCTATTCGGAAGGTGGTATGTTGGCAGGAGTTTCCAAAAAGCAATTGGATGGAGGTATTGCTGGTTCCTTGGCTCAAGACTATCCCAAACTTGTCGAAACTGTATGCCGTGCCTATCCGCAGCTACGAAAATCCAAGGATGACTTTGAATTTGGATACAAGCTTGCCTTTCAAGGACTTCCGGAAGAAAAGGCAAAAGAAGTAATTCCAGTAGAACCCAAGGAGAATAAGGGTATCCTTGATGGAGTCCGAAACATCTTTAGCTAGTTTAAATAAAAAGACAATTCAATTCGATATATTCTAGAAGAATCTCCTAGTATAGTGTATACTCTTTGCCTATATGCTTTTTGAACACTTTTTCATATATCTTCTTGCGCTGGGGACTTGATCAGCTAATGCTTTGCAAAAGTATACCACCAGTCTGGACATGAAGAGATCGTTCGGGGGCCCACCATGCAGTGGTGTACTCCAACCTCGTCAGCTTCGGACACTTCCCATTCACGAGGCATAAAACCTTTCCATTGGCCAAACATTAGGATTTTAAGAAGTGTCTTATACTGTTTGTTATAATAGTGTAGTATTATTAGCGAGAACTTGGCGTGTTCCCGATAGGAGAATCTATCAAATGGTAAATAGACAGACTATGGTTTTTTTCCCCATTCCTTCAACATGTTCGACTGTGTTCGCTTACAGTGCCTGTCATGTTGATACTTGTGGCATACTTTGGGGAGTGCATACTACTACTACTAGCAGTTGCACCCTGTTTTTTTGGTTGTTGTTTGTTGTTATACGCTGTTGTAAACAATCGTGGCAAACGAAATCTTCGTTTTTCAGAATCATCCAAGAGACTATTTCCCTGTCGAAGTTCTTCCTTTTTAGGAATTCTTCGATGTCGTAAATGATATGGAATAGGGTTGTTGTCATCTTGTTTAGGTTTGATGGAAGATTCGTAATGATCTATTGAATAATGAATTGCCTCATCATGTTGTGTAAAGGGTGATGATGGTGAGGATGAAAATTGTTGAATCTGGATATAGGAAAACGAAACATTCTTCTTTCTCTTTGAAGTGGTGGTCTTAGTGGGTTGAATCCAAACATCCAATGAAAGAGGGGAAGACACAATTTCCAACCCTTCTTCTTCTTCTTCATCAAGTGAATCATGAAACTTGTTCTTCTGTTGGATTGTACCCGTTCGACTCAGAGTATAAGATTGAGAATTTTCGTTTTGCCAATCATAATAATAGGAAGAGGCGGATGATGGACTATCCGATTGTTTCTGTTCTTCCATCAGTACCATCGCAGCATCGCTTCTAGTGGTGGATCTATTATTATTAGATTCGTCTTGTGACACCGATGGTAAGGAAGCTATCCAGCTAGTCCATCCAATGCCAGAAGTGTCCTTCTTAATAATTGTCATGGTTCCAAGTTGGTGGTGGTGGTGGTGAAGTAAAGTGGTTCCTGTTGCTTCATTTATTACAGCCAAAAACAAGAAGTTGACTGCTGCTTTGTGTGGTAACAAAATATGACCAACCGTCTCTTTTTTTTTTCTTCTCATTCGGTTAATCGGAAAGAGAGACTGGTTGCGAGTGAGGATTAAACTGTACATTTACAATCGGAGAAGGACTAGGAAATTTCACGTTGACTGGCCTGGCTCGATGAATTTGACCGTTGAGGGGTATTTTGTACTTGAAACCGATCCAAAATACCCATTCAAAAAATGAGAATGCACGCCCACCTCTCCCACTTTCCCGCCCATCCAACCTAACATCGTCTGGACACCAACCGCTCTTTGAAACGTGCGAATGATGATGAAGGGGCCGCACACAGGCATGTTTCCAGCAACCTTATTTCATAACCTATTATAAGATGGGTTTCTCATCCAAACACATAAAAAGGCATTTCAATAAGAAACAAAAGTTTGAGAAGAAGAAGACGAAAAAACATAATGTCAACATCCATGAACGAGGCCAAAAAAGCTTCGTCCGTGGTGGGAAAGAAGTTCCAACAAACATCCATGTGGTTGTATGGGAAAGATACCCAAACATGGTTAACCCAAGCCTATGAACAAGCAGTACAAGCGCAAAAGGAACGTCAACAGGAGGAAAACAAAATTTATCCCGTGGTACGGACCTATGATGAAGATTATTATCACGAAGACGAAGAGAGTATCAGCAGCTCATCGAATAGCAGCAGTGCGAGCAGCCAAAGCTCGTCTTCATCATCATCCACAAGAAACAATAAGGACGATGATGAGACGACAGGCCAACAACATCAGAGCAATCAAAAAGAAGAAAAGGTCCATCAATCAGCAACAGCACCACCAAAAACTCAGGGAACTGTGAACCTGCTGACGATTCCCAAAACGCCAAAAAAGAAGAAAATAAAGAACAACAACAACAAGAAGATGAGACGGATGCAACAAGAAATCAATGTCCATTACGCCAATCTAATGACGACACAAATTCCAGTCACCGTGGTGTCGTCCGGCGACGAATCAACCAAAACAACATTCTATCAGATGGATTTACCTTCGGCACTGTTATCCAAACAAGAACAGTTGTATGGATCTTTGGTATCCAGAACCAAATCTTATTTAGACTTGTCAACGGCATTGTCAGAAAAGTCGAATATGGTTGTGGTATTGATTTTACAAAGTGGTCGATTTGCCGGTGGTATCTTTCAACAGGACAAGTGTATCGATCACAAATCATTTCAACATTATACGGTCCGTAAGGGACAAGGAAAGGCCCAATCCACACAGGATGCGAATAAAAAGGCGAAATCGATGGGATCCCAATTGAGACGACAGGGAGAAGTGAAATTACAAACCGAAGTGAAAGAATTGTTGGGGACTGAATGGGCGGAGCGGATACGTACTGCAAGTCTAATCCTTATATCTTGTCCCAAAACTATGATGGGGACAATGTTTGGGGAGGAAGGAGTAGGAGCAGGAGTCTTGTTGTCACGGAATGATCCAAGGGTACGAAAAATTCCCATGACCGTTGGGAGGCCAACATTTGAAGCTGTCCAAGTCGTACATCAAGTGTTAATGAAGGTAATGGTTCGACAAACAGATGGCCCTGCGACAATATCATCAAGTCTGGCCGACGAAAAAGAAGAAGAAGAAGAAAAGACGACTAGTACCAAAGAAGGAACCGAAACGTCAATGCAACCTGCACCCGAACTAATAGTACAAGAAGAATCAGCACCGGAACCTGAAATTATTGAATTGACCCCATTGCATGAACTATGTCGAGATGGAGATCATGAAGGACTCCTCCGCCATTTAATTTCTTCCTCTGAATCATCAGAAGATTCAATCAATCAACTTGCCGGTCCGGATTTCATGGCACCCTTGCACTATGCTGCAGCGGCGTCGAACGTCCCAGAAGAGGATGCTGGAGCCTGTGTCTATGATTTGTTGGTATCCGGTGGTGCGGATCCTACCATTTTAGATTCCCGTTTACGACCACCCTACTTTGTGGCTGCAAATGACAAGATACGAGAAGCCTTTCGAAGAGCACGAGCGACGTTGGGAGAAGACTATTGCGATTGGGCTGCGTCCAAAGTTGGTCCACCACTATCCGACTCGGATATTCAAGACAAGAAAGCCAAGGAGGCAGAAAAACGACGACGGAAAAAGGCGAAGGCCAAAGAGCGCAAGGCAAAAGAAAAGGAAGCACAGGATGCTGCCGCCAAGGAATTGGAACGCCAAAAGGCAGAAGAAGAAGCCCATGCGAAGCGAGGGGGGAAGACATGTGACATGTGCCAAAAGCCAATTCGAGGAAAGAAAAATGCTTTCAAAAGACTGGAATATGTCTACTGCAGTACCGACTGCGTCACCAAACACAAACGTGAACTCATGGCATCTGCCGCAATGGCTAGATTTGGAGGATGAACTCTATAAAGCTATAGTCATCAGGCGTTCTTTCCTACAATATCATAATCTTTGAAATTAGTTTAGTTGTACGATAATCGGCGATTCAGTGGCTTGATCACGATCTTTTTATTCGGATCCACAAGAGGTACATATCGTCTGCCCCGTCCTGCTGGAATGGTTTTTGTGGACGATCGAGGTGCAGAATTCCATTGTGATGAAGTGTTGGCAATTTTGTCCACTTGACTAGTATTTTGATGTTCTTCTTCGTCATCACTACTATCACTGTCACTGCTGTCACTGCTGGATGAAGATGACGAACTGCTGGATGACGAGCTGCTGCTGCTGGAAGAAGAATTGCTTCTTGAATCTTGCTTGTCATCGTCCAGATCCTTGGTTTCCTCAGCACCGGTTGATTTTTCGTCCAGGGTTGGCGTTCTCGAAGCATCATCGGTCTTGCCAAGGGCATCCACCTTTTCGGTTTGTGTCAAGAGAGATCGTGGTAATTCAATACTGACTCCTTGCTTGGGAGCAATTTTCAATTCTGCAACTTCTTCCAATGGGCCCTTATTGCTGCCGTGATCAACAGGTTTCGGTGAATTGGAAGAAGCCAACACAGAGGTGGACGAGCTAGCTCTTGTTGACGCGGATGACGAAGAAGAAGATGAGGAAGAAGAGCTGCTGGACTTAGAAGACAGAGAGTCATCGGCACCATTCTGCTCGCCACTCAATGGTAAGCCCGCTGTGGGGGGTTTGGTAGTAGCAGACTTTGACATCTCTGCGCCGTCGTTTGATTGGGAAGAGACTGTCTTGCCGTTTTTATCTTCTACCAAGCCGTTTTCACTATTTGTCTTCTCCCGCGTTGTTGACTCTTGGTCATCACTCTCATTATTGGAAGATGTGGACCTTTTTTGGTTGGAGCCAGACTCCTCAACATCATCATCTTGTTCGTCCATTGGTACCCCTTCGTTCTCAACATCACTACCATGGCCTTCCAAGATACTCTTGGACTCTGTCGTAGAAGCGGATAGGACGGATGCGTGATCATCGATTCGCTCCTCTCGAGACTCGCCTTCATCCTCGATTTCCTCCCCTCGAGACTCGCCTTCCTCCTCGATTTCCTCGCCCCGAGACCCTTCTTCCTCCTCAATTTCCTCCTTCTGAGACTCTTCTTCCTCCTCAATTTCCTCCTCTGGAGGCTCCTCGAGGGGTTCTTCTTTGTCATCTATATCTTCCTCTTGAGATTCAGCTTCTTCGTCGCTGCCTTGAGAATCTGATTCTCCGCCTGACGTATCATGTTGAGACACGATGCTGGGAAGTG
>JAAMXS010001349.1:6954-23953 GCA_019693525.1 Cylindrotheca fusiformis | reverse complement strand
GCTACAACACGACTGAAACTGCGAGACTTGCCGCGCAACGATTCAGTCCTAGAATTCCCTTTCGTTCCCTTATTAGGATCACCTGGGCTTGGGCGCCTTGCGAAGGTAGAGCGTGCCACGTCGTCACTCACATGGAAAGTCTCCGTTGAGATCGGCAGGCGCATTGGACCTTCGAGGTCTTGTTTTCCAAACAGGATTGATGAATGTTCCTTTTGCTCAAAACTGCCCGTCTGATCGATATATAGTTCCACGGACACTTGATCGCTGAACAAAATGGTCTATTCTTGTATGGAGTCAACGTAGTCAAGGAAGATGACTACAATATGAGATCTAGTAGATACCAGATAAGAAGATCCAAAAGATTAATTGTTTTCACAATCTTGTTTGCATTGCAATTATATGGCATCATTCAAAGTTTGGTATCCTTCAGATATAATGATGGGGTAAGACTATTTTGCTGCTGCTGGGAAGCTACTTTTCAACAATTGTCATCAAAGGAGCTAACTCAAACGAAGCGTCAATGAATCTGCATGCTACTAGGGAACACCTTTCCTAGCAGAGGCAGGATAAATCCCATTAAATCAGAAATCTTAGTAGGGCAGCTAGTTGTAAAACCATAAACGCTAAAGCTATGACTGTACTAGACTCAGAGACGCTGCTAGCATGGGGAGGAACAAAACATAATTATAATATCATTTATATACCGTAACGCACAGTTTCAGTTACTCTTCTTCACTGGTTTGCTTCTGTGTGGTTAACATACTCTGGGGGAGGGGCGACTCTCTTGCCTGAAGAGAGAAGCCATATTGACATGTGTTGTCTTGGTCCTGGGAGCTCAGGTGGTCAGTGGTGACGGTCTTAGATCAGGAGGTCTACCTCGAAGGTTTAAGGCGGAAAATACCTCGAATGCTAGGAGTCAATCTGGCAGCTGTCGGGGGTAGAAAGGGGTCAATCGTTTGACCCACACTGCTGATTGGCCAATACCGTTAGCATTAATTGCATGCGGGATGGGTTCTCATCCTGATCTGGGTCAGCTGTATCACCTGCCAGGTATTCACTACGAGACGAGGGGATCAAGAGCTCACGATGAACTTTTCTGTGTCGGAGGGATGTCGGAGATGCGGATTGAGATTCGAATACAAGTTCATTACGTTATCTCCACAGTTCAAACATCTGTGACAGAAAACGTTTTCGTTGTATTTGAATCAAGAACACCCATATACATATAGCAGCATAAATATTTCAAAGCTCAATATCAGCCCATCAACGAAGACTGAGAAAAAAAAGTGGTGATGTAGATTTGTTGGCAACAACAGTACTGCCACCGCCAAGGCAACAGGTGTTTGAGCCCTCTGTCATGACTGATCGACTTAAAAAAATATATAGAAAAATGGAGTTCTCTGGACGGATGATGGCATCAAACCATGTGAGTGTGCCAGGGCATGTTGCCTTAGCGGTATCCTTGGAAAATAATTGTGAATATCTGATATTACCTAGCCAAGGGTTTTGCACGTAATGTGCAATTTGATGCGAATTTGTCAGGATAAGGATTTGCACGTACTAATTGGTGCAAATCTTCGAGACACAGATTTGGGGCCAAATCCACATCCACGTTTCGGTCCTTCTCTGTACGTATTTCTACTAGTAGCTAAATAGCTATATGTAAGATTACTCCAGTATCAGAGGTTACAAGAATCAAGAAAATTATTGAACGTCAATTACATAACGGCACAACCATCGGGTGAACAAGCAGAGTTTCCATACATCCTATTCAGCTTGCGCATACTGATCAAGGGGGCGACTTTCTTGTTCACTGGATCGTACTGGTGTGCTTCCATTCCTAGCAGTCTCGCAATATCCTGTGCAAACGAATCCCAATCCAGAGATGGATCCGAGACGCCATCAAAATTCTCCCTGCCGAACAACAGAACACAGAAATCTCGAACTTCTGATTTGGTCAATGCTCTCTCATCGAGCATGTCGAATACCCGATCATGAAATCCGAATTCTCGCAATCGATGGAGTGGCAGTGTGTAGTTCAGCCAGGGGTTTTCCGTCGTCACTTCTACGGCTTCGCCTGTAAAATCATCTAGAACCTCAATGGAGAGTTCCAATTGCCCATCCAATTCGTTGTAAAAGTTCACCACGTCTTCATCATCTGTGCAAAGGCGCACTACGACCCAGACCGGAAGACCCTCCAACATCCTCAGGGCGTCGACAAAGGAGCCGCCATATACGCGTTCATCGGTTGGAAGTCCATCGGTAGCAATGACAATGACTACCTTTTTGCCCAATCGTCGTAATGTCGGTGCCATTTGGGTTACTTCATCGTGAATTTCGAGTACGTGGCTCCTCAGTGGTGTGCATCCACCGGGTCGTGCGCGGCGAAGAATCTGAGTAGCGTTTTGGACTTGCTGTGGAATGGGTTCTACCAAGTCTTCGGCAATGGAAAATTGCTGAGGACATAGGTAGGCTCCTGGATTGTTCAGAAATCGGAATCTTGTCGGTGCTTCAATCAAGCCGGCCATTTTGATGTGATACTCGACGCATTCGACAATTTCATCCCATCGAGACGAAGGCACTATTTTCACGTTTGCGTTGGACGTGGATGATATTATGCGATGCCCGTCCATCTTTCGCATGGATCCAGAGTTGTCGACAATCCAAATTCGCAAGGCGAATAGCTGTTTCATTTCTTCAATGGACATGGCGAGGCCCTTCGTGTAGCCTTGCTGAAGGAGCTGTTGAATCTGTTTCTCATTCAAAGATACATTGCTTCGATCCAACGAAGTGTTGTTGCGAGATTCCTCAAAGGATGGAGCAGAAGCTTTGTACTTAGGCAGTATTGGGACGACAGTTGCCCTGGCCGTTGGAGTTGCTGTAGCAGTTTTCATGATAGTGATGCTGGAATATTGCTGTTGCAAAAACTTATGAGTCTCATCTTTTCGCAACTAGGGAGAGAAACGAGATACATAGTGCAGCACACGACTGAAACTGCCTTACAACGATTCAGTCCTAGAATTCCAAAGGTGATCAAAACTAGTACCCTTCTGCTCGATAGTACCACGGACATATGATCCGAATAGAACGTCTCGAATGAAATCAAACAGAAAGAGAAAATCTAGGTATCGGCGTCAATGAACCATTTAATCAGGTATCTAAGTAGGGCAGGTAATTTTATCAGTAAACCATAAAAGCTAAAACTATAACTGTACTACTCAGAGCTACTATACATAAAGTTGACTCGGCACATTGGACAGTTATCATGATCCTTCAACCACTCTTCCATGCACTCTTGATGAAAGACATGGTCGCATTGCGAAGCTGTCGATATGCATATAGTTTGACCAGTTTCGTATGCCTGCAAGCAAATGGAGCACTCGGTGGGTCGTATCCACGTCGACAGCTGGGATTGCGAAGATCGTATACAAGACTCTATGTCGTGCCCTTCTTTATCATCTTCATTCGTTTCAACTTCCCATTTCTTCCAGTTTTCCATAGTACAAACGTCATGCGCCGATCCATTTGGATAATGCTCAATTGTATCACAATCCTGTTTCTTTGTACTCCTGCTGCTGCAGCTTTCGGCTGGCGTATTGGACTGGGTCAAGACAGTTTTGTTTTTCTCCAACCGGTCCAATTTCGTTTTCTTGGATTTGCTGGACACCTTGGCTGACTTCTCACCAGCTGCGACGATAGAAGCCTTGTTTGCAACAGCGTCAGTTGTGCAATCATCACTTTTTGGCTTCCGAATCACCTGAGGATCCATACTGCTCTTGTCGGGCAATACACGTTGGTTGGTGGTGGAATCATCATTCTCTTCCTGCCGAAGCACCCTGGGATCGATATTGCTCCTATCGGGCAATACAATCTGAAACTTAAAGTACTGCCGAATCATTTCCATTCGAGATGACATGTGTGTTATAGAGCAGCTGGGTGGGACGCCAACTGAGGTTGCCGTTGAGGTTGCTGTGTTGTTATCGTGTCCACCAATGGTGCGAGTCTCTCTCTTTTTGAGTATTTCCTCTTTAACATAAAACCAACAGCACAAACAGCACCAGAAAAGACAGCAGGCAGCAACTATACCACCGAGTATGCCAAAGACAATTGCAAACGTTCTGTCATCAGGGACGGAATCCGAAGAGCCGCCATACAAGTATCCACCACCACCACCTCCTTTGGTTCGTCTACCGACATGATAATATTCTGGCTCTTGGTGATAGGTGGATTTGGAAAGCTCCAAATTGTTAAGACCTCGTCGAGAGCGGTTGGGGTTGCGAAGATAAGGGACTGCCATGAAGTGTATATATTATGTCACATCACACTCTCTTCTTTGACTCGATGTTTTGTTTTGGGTCGTGTTGGGGGAGTCGTTAGAACAGAAGAGAATCTTGAGAGGTGATTAAAATACCTGCGATTTTTATAGCATCTGATCAGCAACAACTAGTTTCCTTTTTTCGCAATTGCTAGAATGACTGTATTGAATGAGATCACATCTGCTATCGTCTTGTCATGTTTCAGCATTTGCTGCAATTGCTGCAAGTACTCGTATATGCTTTTTCTGGATTGTTGTTTTCTTTCCAAGCGTTTAGAACCGAATTGTAGGACACTGTGTCCGGTGAAACGTAGTAGTAGTGGAATGAATGCTGAAAAACAGATTTTATGAGAAAAGGCGTAACTTACCAATAATGAAGGCCTGTCAGGTTGATAAACTGGTACAAGTCAATCCGCTTCAGAAAACCAGCGACGCAGGGTATCATTCAATGCAGACAATATCGGAAGCTGTTAGAGTATGAATCAAAATAATACAATTACAATCACAATTAGTAGATAGTTGCAAATCTGTATGCAAGATATTCCGTGGGGCTAGCCTGGAGCCGAATACATCAAGTTGACTCGGCATAATCTTCCATGCAGTCTTGATGGAAAACATGGTTGCATTGGGTAGTTGTTGCCCAACCTATGACTTGACCAGCATCATAGCCCTGCAAGCAAATGGCGCACTCATCCTCTACCTCGGGCCGTCTCCATGTTGACAGCAGGAAACGTAATGATAACTTACTGCAATTCTTGTTGGTGCCTTCTTTATCATCACTAGACAATCGTATCACACTATCTGCGTCATCATCATGCCCCTGTGCACTTGGGTCCAGTTCTGCAACTTCAACCTCGGCCAAAATCGTCCTCTTTTTCTTTTTCTTGGACTTGCTGGACACATGCTTGGAACCATCATCGCTGACTTTTGTTTTCTGTTTTGTTGACTTCTTTGTGTGTTTCTTTTCTCCAGTGTCAACAGGAGAACTCTCCGTATCAATGCCAGTTGTGGAATCATCATTGTCTTCCTCTCGAAGCACCCTAGGATCAATATTATTGCTTTTGTCGGGCAATACAGTTTGAAACTTGAAGTTCTGCAGCATCATTTCCTGGCGTGACGGCGTATTTGTCACGCAGCAATTCGGTGAGACTCCAACCGAAGGGATCTGTTGTTGCCTTGTGGTTGGAGGTGTAGGCAATGCGTAGGGTACAGAAACGGTATCCGTGTGATCGTTGTTGTGGTAATTCGTCGTGCGACTCCACTGTTGAACGATATTGTCAGGACTTTCTTGCACTTCATTCTTCTTACTCTCCTGTCTGTACCAGCAGTAGACGCAGCCAAGAAAGCAGAAGACAGCAGCTAAAGCAACTACGATGGCTACACCATCGGTTTCGCCTTCGTTTCTAGAAGCGGCAACCGAAGAGCTACCATACACATATCCACCGCCACCTCCCCCTTTGGTGCGTCTACCGACATGATGGTAATATTCTGGTTCTTGATGGTAGGTTGATTTAGAAAGCTTCACATTGTTAAGGCCTCGTCGAGAGCGGTTCGGGTTGCGAAGATAGGGGACTGCCATCGGGGATAACTTTATCACACTCTCTTGTTTGACTACTAATCTTTTAGATCATCAGATGCCTGATTCATCAGATGTGTGACAGGTTCATATTTTGAGTTCGGTTTCTGGGTCGTGTTATATGTTGAAAAAAGTGACTAACATACCTGCGATAAATTTAGTATATCGAAGGACAACCATACACATCACCAATGAATAACCGCAGAATAATGTAAACAGATTTTCTGCATCTTTGCTCTTTCGAGCTGTTACCAACAAGGCGTCGAGACTGTTTTGTCGGTCGGCGCACAATGGCTCCGGAGATGATGGAACATGGCGGCGCTTGTTGCCCGAAATGTGGATGGATTCTTTTAGGCGTGATTGTTGCAGGCTCAATTAGACAGCAGCACATTGTTAAGGAATGCTGTTATCTGAAGCGGAATCCATCAAGTTGACTCGGCACATTGGACAACTATCATGATCCTTCAACCATTCTTCCATGCAATCTTGATGGAAAACATGGTTGCATTGCGTAGTCTTCGCTGTGCATATTGTTTGACCAGCTTCGTAGCCCTGTAAGCAAATGGCGCACTCATCATTCTCGGTGGGCCGTCTCCATGTCGACAATAAGGAACGAAATGGTAGTTTGCTCCAATTTCTGTTGGTACGGGCTTTTCCAGCTTTTTCATCTTTGGGTAGTTGTATCACGCTGTCGGAATCATCATTGTTGGTGGCCAAATCATCAATATCTTCCTCCCAAAGTACCTTAGGATCGATATTGCTCTTATCGGGCAATACACTTTGAAACTTGAAGTTCTTCAGCATTTGCTGCTTTCGCGACGGCATATGTGTTGTAGGGCGGCTTGGTGGTGGGGTGCCATACGAGGGTATATTTGGCATTGGATTGCTATTGTGGACGTATGGACGCAACCTGCGTCTCCGGTAGCGACCGATACGGAAGTTGCGTTGTACTTGCTCCCAAATTGATTCCCAGTTGACGCAAACAAAGATAGCAGCACTGACAAGAAGAAGACCACCCACAACGGCACCAAATATTGTAAAAAAGAGCTTTTGATCAACGCCCGCTGGATCTTTGTCGTCGTCGGAACCAGTAGAGTTGCGATAATAGAGGACGTCCATGGTGGGTAACTTTATCATCCGACTTTCTTTGTTCGACTCTGTGATGAATATGTTTATTGACATGTGTGTTCGGTTTCTGGGAGTCCCTCCGTCTATGCAAATTTTTTTGAGTCGTAAAACCTGTTGGGTTCGCTTTGCACCATCACATACCATTGTTATTATTTCAAATCGTCACTAAAGGACAGCGATATCTCGTGCATTTTTGCAGATCGCTGTTGCTATAGAGAAAGAAAAAGGATTGAGAGTTATCCTGCTGGATCATCTCGTGTATCTTCTGAGTCTTATTGACGCCACAACGCTTGAGTTTCTTGAGTCGTGTTGGAAAAGAAGAACAATCAGCCACCAGCCATATAGCAGAGGTGATTAAAGAATACCTGCGATATATTTAGTCTACATCACATCTCCAAAAAAAATAAGATGATGAAAGGAAGTCCGCTTCCAGCGTCTCCGATAACATGTCCGCTCTGCAACTCGTCGTGTTACTCATTGATCCTACAACTTGTCGTTTTGATGAATTCGACATCGGATGTCAATGCACAAATCCCCATAAATAACGCCACAGATGTGTCCATCAAAAACCAGCAATATGACGGTGTGGTGGTTGGTGGATGCAACGGGAACGACCATGAACGGGTTTGTTCGATTGGTGGATTTTTGCAAAGGAGAGATGGTTTTAGTAGCTCTGCCAAAGGGTCAATGCCTGCGTCTGGCACGTCCTTTCTTGTTGTGCGACACGCCAGTTAAGAAAAGGGTAGGTAATCATGCACGATCGGGTGGGAAAAAGTGCTTGTTGAAATTTGACTCTAAGCACTCCGAATCTTCTATTAGCTTGTAGACGGAAACTTTGACATGACAGGTTGGAAGGAAGCGGAACCATGTCGCGAGTAATCGTGGAGGAACCAAGCTCAAGTCCTGCAGAACCTGCTGCGTCGGTCTCTTGAATTAATAACCGACCAATTTTTTGATGGCTGTTGCCTTGATCTTGAGGGAAGAAGCCGTAAAGGAAGTCGGAATCTCGTGGCGAGGAGCCGTAGAGGAACCAAGCTCAATCCCGGCAGAACCGGCTGCATTGTTTGCTCCTGGAGGCGAGAATATGGATGGATTCTTATAAGCGCAATCTTTGCATTAGTCTTGAAAATATTGGACGGCGGGAGTACCTTATAGTGATTTGGCATCATCTTCGGAATGCCATGTCGTACAGGAAACTATCGACGTGGGGGATCTAGCAGTAATAATGCAGAATGCATTATATTTTTAAAAAGAATCAATAAGGGAGCCTGCTAGCTTGGAGGGGAATACATCAAGTTGACTCTGCACATTGGACAGTTATCATGATCCTTCAACCATTCTTCCATGCAATCTTGATGAAAAACATGATTGCATTGCGTAGTTGTCGCTGTGCAGATGGTTTGACGAGCCTCGTAGCCCTCCAAGCAAATGACACACTCATCATTCTTTGTCGGCCGTCTCCACGTTGACAGTAGGAAACGTAATGATAGTCCAAAAGGTTCATCTTTATCAGCTGCGGATAATTGTATCACACTATCGGTTTCATCGTCATTGTCAATGGAGGAATCATCGTTGTCTTGCTTCCGAAGCACCTTAGGATCGGTATTACTTTTGTCAGGCAAAACAGTCTGAAACTTGAAGTTCTTCAGCATCTTTTCCTGACGCGATGGCGTATATGCCATAGAGCAGCTGGGTGGGACACCACCATCCGAGGAGCGTGCCGTTGGGGTCGGCATGGTATTGATGATGGTTGTGCGGTAATTTGCCACTGCACGTCTCCGCTGGACGATATTGTAGTTCCGTTCCATTGCACGTCTCTGCTGAACGATATTGTAGTTACGTTCCATTTCAGCGTGGCGTTTCCGACGCTCCCAACAGACACACAAGCAGACACAGCAGACGCAAACAGCAATAGCACCAATCACGCCACGTACAATCGCTTCACTGCGATCTTCTCCAACATGATGGTGGTATTCTGGTTCTTGATGGTAGGTTGATTCAAAAGCTTCACATTGTCAAGGCCTCGTCGAGAGCGGTTCGGGTTGCGAAGATAAGGGACTGCCATCGTGGATAACTTTATCACACTCACTTGTTGGACTGATCTTTTGAATCTCAGTTGATGCCCGATTGATGAGATGTGTGTCCGCCGGCACACATCTTGTTCGGTTTCTGGGTCGTGTTGGAAAAGTGACTAAAGGACAAGTACTGTACGCTACGAATAACCGCATAATAACGTAAACAGCTTTTCTCCATCTTATATATATAGCTGACAATATATGGCGTCAAGACGACTTGAATGTGGATGGATTCTTTTATGGGCGTGATTTGTTGCAGGCTCAAGAATATTAGACAGCGGCATGCTGTTAGCTTGAAGCGGAATCCACCAAGTTGACTCGGCACATTGGACAACTGTCATGATCCTTCAACCATTTTTCTTGGAAAACATGGTTGCATTGCGTAGTCTTCGCTGTGCATATAGTTTGACCAGCTTCGTAGGCCTGTAAGCAAATGGCACGCTCATCATTCTCGGTGGGCCGTCTCCATGTCGACAATAGAATACGAAATGGTTGTTTGTGGGCTTTTCCATCTTTGTCATGTGTCTAGCATGCCACGCCAGCGACATATTGTTTGCTTGCAGATAGCACGAAACGTTCCAAACTGCAAATAACCTCATAATAATAACGCTGTAGAAGCCCAAGCATCATGACGTCACTTTTTCTTTTCCGAAAAATCGTGGGGGATAATGAAGGTGAACTAGAGCAGGGTTCAAAGTAAAAGCAGTCGATGAGAAGAACTTTACTAAGGTTTGTTATTGCAGAGAATGAGAACAAATCTCACTCTCTTCCGAAACTAGATCTATTCACATCGAACTCCAGCATAGAGCTCTTGGTTGTTCACTATCAAGCTACAGCTGCAGAAACTGGGAGCTCAAACCTTCAAGGCGTGAGACCTTGTGGTTTAGGATCGTATGGCTCACTGTTAGGATAAAGTGGCTCTAGCGAGTGTGTGACAGATTTATTCCTCAATTCTGAAGACCCTGTTTCATCTACTGCTCCAACAGGGTGGCACTTGTTGCCCAGAATGTGGATGGATTCTGTTAGGCGTGATTGTTGTAGGCTCAAGATTGCTATCGACAACAGAACATACAATAACTGTAGTATTATTGTTTTCTTTACAGGAATGTCCCGAGTTTGTACAGGAAACAAGTTGACAATGCAGAACGAATCAGAAAGCCATCAAATACAATGGTTCACAAAACCGAGCATTGACTCGGCACATTGGAGAGTTATCACGATCCTTCAACCAATGCAATCTTGATGAAAGACATGGATTGCTGTCGCTATGTCTATGATTTGTCCAGAATCGTAGCGGTACAAACAGATAGCACACACATCCTTCTCAATGAGCTATCTCGACATCAACATGCAATGCTACGACTGTCCTGTTCCATTTCAGTCACAATCCGTACAGGATCCATCGACGCCAAGGGGAACACATCTGCTATCAAAAACAATATTGCGGGGTACGGTACGCAAATCTTCAAATTCCGTAGTGTTCCGAGGTCACGACTAATTTTTATTCTAGCATCAGACCCTGGAGGTGATTAAAGATATCTGCGATATATTTAGCACGATAAAAGACAAACCGGCATGATATCATGCACTTTGATGGTTTCTTCTCTTGTCTCTGCAACTTCGCAATCCGAGATGCCAAGAAACAACAAGTCTGGCATTGTTTGCTCCTAGCGGCGAGAATATGGATTTCTTTTAGGCGCAATCTTTGCATTAGTCTTGACAATATTGGATGGCGGGAGTTATTAATCTCACCTTATTGTGATTTGGCATCATCCATTACGAGTTAGTAGTTGATTTACACAGGACCGTCCCATCCTTCGGAACGCCATGTCGTACAGGAAACTATCGACGTGGGGGATCTACAAATAATGCAGAATGTATCAAGTATTATAATTATTTTTGTAAAATTTTTTGAAGGGAGCCTGCTAGCATGGAGGGGAATACATCAAGTTGGTTCGGCACATTGGACAGTTATCATGATCCTTCAACCATTCTTCCATGCAATCTTGATGAAAAACATGATTGCATTGCGTAGTTGTCGCTGTGCAGATGGTTTGACCAGCCTCGTAGCCCTCCAAGCAAATGGCACACTCATCATTCTCCGTCGGTCGTCTCCACGTCGACAGTAGGAAACGTAATGATAGTCCAAAAGGTTCATCTTTCTTCCGGTCTTCTTTATCAGCGGTCGATAAATGTATCACACTATCAGATTCATCGTCATTGTCAGTGGAGGAATCATCGTTGTCTTGCTTCCGAAGCACCTTAGGATCTGTATTACTTTTGTCAGGCAAAACAGTCTGAAACTTGAAGTTCTTCAGCATCTTTTCCTGGCGTGATGGCGTGTATGCCATAGAACAGCTGGGTGGGACACCGCCATCATCCTCCGTGGGTGCAGTTGGGGTTGGGTGCGTGGGAATGTTGGTGTTGTAATTCGTCATTTCACGTCTTTGCTGAACGATATTGAATGTACGTTCCATTTCGGCTTGGCGTTTGTGCCTGCGATAGATGAAACAGCACATACAGCAGACAAGAAGAAGAATGGCAGCAATTATACCAAAAACGATAGCAAAACCTTCGTTTCCTCTGCTGTTCGAACCCGCCGCAGCAGAGGAGCCATAGACATATCCACCGCCACCTCCTCCTTTGGTGCGCCTACCAACATGATGGTAATATGCTGGTTCTTGATGATAGGTTGATTTCGAAAGCTTCACATTGTTAAGACCTGCTCGTCGAGAGCGGTTGGGGTTGCGAAGATAAGGGACTGCCATGGCAGGTATATCTCTATCTCTCTCTTCTCTTTTGTTCGACTCTCTTGTGGCTTTCTATGATTGAGAAGAATAAGAACTTTTCTGCTCATGTGCTCTATCATGTGCAACTGGAAGCTATACTGGGCATGCGACACGCTTTGATGTTAAGTAGTAGTGTCGCTATGACACGTGCGATATATGCCTGATGTTTTGGCGAAGTTGACGGTTTGGAGCAAGAAGTAAACCTACTACTACATTTCGGGTCTTGCGGTCAAACTAACAGAAGAAGCTGGAGATCATTGCGATATCTTTAGCTACAGCCATCACAACGACGACATTCATGATAAATTGAACCAGTGTTTCAGCCAATATTTGGAAACCAAAACGTCATTATGATCAACTGCGGGGGGCAAGAAACGAAATCTAATATTTGCCTACCTACATTTAAAAAACTTTACTTGTACTAGAACTTTACTTGTACTTGTTCAGAGTTTGAGATCTTAGAGATTTCTTTACGAAAAGTAAAAAAGACTATGATACTTTGTGAAAGAATGGTGGTCAATCCGTGCCAGGAAGGATGAAACTGGTACCACTGGCAACTTTGCAAGTGCACACAGCTAGATGTTCTTAGGACTTGTATTTGTAAGATTGACACCCTGCTGAGAGAGAGGCACTGTAGTAGCAGTTGTTGTTAGCTGGACTACTTTTTAATACTCTACTAAAATATGATTAATAGTATGCAATATTCAGCTTCACCAATGCCTACACAGCGTGCTGCTAAATAGCATCTTGCTTGGAAATGAAAATGCACTAAACGGTATCGCACCCATCAATACTGCAGCACTGGTCACAACACTCACAGATAATTTTGGGATTCAATCCTCCACAATCGGCTCTGAGAATCAAATGATAGTGATGGTGAGTGTTCTTGCAAAATACACTTCCATCATCATCCAGTCCTCCCGTCAAGGACGTGAAGGCAAAGTCCGCTTCTGTGAGGGACTCCAGTTGCCCCACTTCCACGGGCACTGTACCATTCAATCCGATGTTGCCATTAAGGTGAAGAACTTTGAGTTGCTGCAAATTTCCAATTTCACTTGGAATGGTACCCGCAAACTTATTGCCATTAAGGCCAAGACTCCTGAGTTGCTGCAAATTTCCAATTTCACTTGGAATGGGACCCGAAAGCTTGTTGTCATTAAGGACAAGACTCCTGAGTTGCTGCAAATTTCCAATTTCACTTGGAATGGGACCCGAAAAGTTGTTTCGTAAAAAGTCAAGCTTTGTAAGTTGCGGCAGGTTTCCAATTTCACTTGGAATGGGACCCGAAAACTGTTGGTCCATAAGAACAATATCAGTGAGTTGCTGCAGATTTCCAATCTCGGTAGGCAGCGTCCCATGCATCTTCATACCCCAGGATTGCAACCTAGTGACACGACCATCCTCATCACAATTGTATGTGAACCAATCACAAGGCGAGCTTTTCAGCAAGGGACTCGAATAATCTGCTCCAGCCGAAAAAAAGAAAGTGACCAAAGAGAAGCGTTCGAGCAACTTGGTTGCATCGCCGTTGATGGTCAAACCTTGAGTATCGTAGTACACAAGCCATTCAAGGGCACGATACTGTGGAGCTGTCTCATTGAGATTGGAGATGTCAACACCGGGCAAGACAACGTTTGCCCACAAGTCGATGTCCGACACTGGTTGACTACCATTTTTACAAAAGGCAAGAATGGCAGCAATGGCTAGGACGAGAGCCATCAAACCGAACCAAACCTTCCTGATGGGAGCTCCGCGCTGTTTGCTCTCCTCTTCATCTACAAAAACATCTTCCTGTGATTCCAAGAACAGCGGCTTGAAGGTTCTACTACGATGTTTGTCCTCCTCTTCCGGCGATGCTCTTCCAAAAACAGCATCTCCCTGTGATTCCAGGAGCAGCGGCTTGTGTTGATCTGTTTCTTCCATTTCTTGTTCTGCTATCGATTTTGTTGCTTTGTTGAGCAATGATATGTGATAGATATGGAGAGAGAGATTTCCTTATTTCTTTTTTTCGAGAAACACACAAAAGACTCGCAATCGAAACGACCTACAGTACCAAGATCACGCAAGATAAAGCAGAGAGTAGAAGGATAATACCGTGAAGTTCTTTTGACGTACGGAGAACACTTGGGCTGACACCATTTTTACTCGCTTCAGCTGGCAACAAGCTGTGCAATGCTTCTGTACAACAATACTGTATTCAATTCTCAATTAGGCCATTCAGATTTTCCCCCTTATTATACTCTAGTAGCCAGTCAAGTCAGAGTGGTCAACAACCAGACGAGTCGCCGCAGTCGACTCGACCGACCAATGCAGGACGTCTGTAGACCATGTTTAGGTAGAGAAGGAGAGGATGAGAGCTCGTCCTGATGTATATAGTGCATGAGTTGACGAGCTCCTTGCCAAAGCTCATCTTGAGTGGAACTTACGCTAGTTCGGTCTTGTTGGAAAAACAATAGTGGAGCTGACTGTAGTCTGCAATATCTTTTGCCAACCACCCGCTGAGATGAGCTGATTCAATCGATCGTAGTCAATCCGTGTCTCCTTACTACAGTATTCTGACTACTATAGTATATGATGGACTTCTATTGATGACTTTGTCAGTCCATTTTCTCTTCTCATGCAAAAGAGTATAGTAGTGCATATTATAGGCACAAGAGAATGGCGCTTTCCAATCCTTGCAATTGTTTTGATGAGCAACTATCCTGGAAAAATGATGATTGTGATTCGAGTGTGTATATACCTCAAATGTTGCAAAAGGAAGCCAACAGCAGCACTGTAGTGGTAGTCACTTGTTCTTGTTTTTTTCGGAATCGTATTGGTTCAATTGCATAGTTTCTTTGCTTCTTTTTTAAATTCCTTTTCTATAGATTTCTTACTTCGGAAAACCGAGGCTGAAGCATTTTCGTAGTTTCTGGTATGAGTTGTAAGCATCAGCTATCAAATATGATTCTAGTTCTTTCAAAAACTGTAACGGTAGCTTGGAGGAGAATGCATCAAATTGACTCGACACATTGGACAATTATCATGATCCTTCAACCATTCTTCCAGGCAGCCTTGATGAAAGACATGGTTGCATTGCGTAGTACCTGATGTGCATATGGTTTAACCAATTTCATAACCCTGTAAACAAATGGCACATTCATCACTCTTCTTGGGACGTCTCCATTTGGGACAGTACAAAACAACGTGACGATACTTCCGATGACTCTTTATTCTTGTTGGTGATGGTGATGGTGTCTTCTTTATCACCACCGCCCGTAATACCTTCCCCTAAGTGTTCTGATAGCAATTCACAGAAAAACACAACAATATTCCATTGCGTCTTTTGCCAATGGATACTCCTTCTCTGGATGGAAGGACGGTAAAAAGTCGTCAGCGGTATACTCTTGTTCTTTTTGATTCAACACCAATTATATAGCCCACAGTTCGTTTCTCCTTCACTTCCGACTGGTAGTAGATGGACTTCTATCCATATCATATCGTCTGTCCTATACTTTTTCGTCGAAGAGAGGCAAGATACCATCACGGAAAATGATTCGATACAGCTTCCAAACTATATACTCCAGCAACGAAACCGCTCCGGCAATGGCCAACGTGAATTTTGGAATAATAAATATCCATACTCGTCCAACACAATGATCGATGGTGTTATCTTGCGCACTTTTTTCATTTTATGTACAAATGCCATGATAGATGTCGCCTTCCTTCATGCATCACATCACCATGTGATATCTGTCTGCATGCTATAAGGAGCGGAATACATCAAATTGACACGGCACATTGGATAATTGTTATGATCCTTTAACAACCATTCTTCCATGCAATCTTGATGAAAGACATGATTGCATTGCGTAGTCGTCGCAATGCATATGGTTTGACCAGCCCTGTAGCCCTGTAAACAAATGGAGCACTCATCCTTCTCCTTGGGCCGTCCCCACGTCGACAGTCGGAAACGCGATGATGTTTCAGATGGTGACTCATCTTTGTTGGTGGTGATGGTGTCTTCTTTGTGATATCCTTGTTGTTGGGTAAATGAATCACGACACTATCAGATCATTCATCAGATTCATCATCATTGTCAGTGGTGGAATCATCGTTATTCTCCTTTCCAAGCAGCACCTTAGGATCGGTAGGATTACTCTTGTCATCGGGTAAGACAGTCTGAAACTTGAAATTCTTTAGCATTTTTTCCCCGCGTGATGGCATGTACAGCGCCATGGAGCAGCTGCTGGGTGGGAAACTGCCACCACCACTCTCCAAGGAGGAGGCTGCAGTTGGGCTCGAGTTGTTGTTGTTGTTGTTTTCGTCAATGTCGTTGTTGGTCATTTCATGATCTCTCTCTGTCGAGTGATATTAACGGTACGTTCCATTTCAGCTTGGAGTTTCTGCTGATTCCAACAAATGAACAAACAGAGAAAGCCAGCAAGAAGACCATATTGGCGCCAATGATACCAAAAATGATAGCCGCATCTTTACTAACTCCGCTGCTGTTGGTAGTCGCAGCCGAGGAGGAGCCATAGACATATCCATCACCGCCACCTCCTTTGGTGGGTCTATATACCAACATGATAATGGTATTCTGCTGGTTCTTGATGAAAGGTTGATTTGGAAAATTTCACAGTGTCCAGACTTTGTTGTCGAGAACGGTTTGGGTTGCGAAGATAAGGGACTGCCATGGGTTGGTATTCAATATATATATACTGTACTGCAATCTCGTCTCTTCTTATTCTTATTATCGTTAGCATGAGGATCATGCCTTTTTTGCTGATTCGCGGTCACACAACTTCTGTCCGCGTTCGCGCCAATGGTGGGTGTTCGAATTCTCACAGGAATTAAAAACGTTGGGTCAACGGACAGGTGTAGGCTTCACGTAGAAATCAATACAGATACCACCTCCCCACCATAATAGTAGAACAAAGCAGCAGGAAATGTTGGTCAACGGACAGGTGTGGTCCGTGTCTCCTTCCTCTTTCGACTCTATAGGTTGACGACTTTGTCAGTCTGTTTTCTCTTTTCTGCAAAAGAGTAGTATAGTAATAGTAGTATAGTAGTAGACACAAGAGAAAGGCACTTTTTCCTTGAATGCACATCATGTTTGGATGAGCATGCATATATA
>JAAMXS010001337.1:0-20442 GCA_019693525.1 Cylindrotheca fusiformis | reverse complement strand
TGGTGATTTCTAACTCACCAGAGTACGTCCGATAAAGATCCCTTAAGGAAATGATCGGAAAGCTGTAGTCAATGTTTGGACGAGTCTCGTAGTCCAGTGGGTGGTGGAGGTCCTGTAGGTCGGCAGATATCACCATTGGCTTCCACTCCTTGTTCCCCCTGTGTTGTCTCTTGAGCAATTCTTCCATGCTATCAAAAACAACTTTGGACCCTCCACTCTTCCATATAGACTCTTTTGACAGGTATGCAGCTTCTGTCATGTTGATTCCGTTGATTGTATCAAAGCCTCTGGTATACAAATCGCAGTGGTCCATTAGCAGCCAACAAAAATCATACTTGGAGGGGGTCACCTTATGAATTTCATATCCATTGCTTCGAGCAGCATCAAGCGGCCAACTCTTGATTTCTTTGTTCCCAGTAAAATAACGTAACTTCTCTCTTTTCAGTCCTTTCATACCGTAGAAGAGTCCGGCGTATCCTTGATCGGATTGAACCGAGCAGGAATCATGATTCTTCCATTCCAAAGATGCCATACCAGGTTTGGGTTCATGTAGCCATTGCATTGTCCGTGGCATGGAATCCTGATCGACAGTATCGCGTCTCCATGAATCGATGGTGATGATGATTAAGTTTGGTTTCCGTCTAAATGCGACATGAGGTGGGTCGGTACAAGAAGATGGACCAGTCTCAACAACCCTTCCGCCCAGCTGCTTAGCAAAACATCCGATCAGCATCAAGCCTGCCCCAGCGAAGAAAAAGAAGAGAGATCTCCGACAGAATCGTTTCAGCTGATTGATGGCCCTATGATCTAGAAGAGACATCAAGCTCAGGACGATGGCTGCGAACACAGTCGACAATAGCAGGGCTCGCTTATACACTGGGCTGAAAAACGCAACAACATGTTCGAAGTCAAGAAGAGACCCGAATGCTTGTTCTTTCTCGGATTTGGAAACAAATAGAATCCTCCATGCCACAGAATCAATAGGATAGTTGACCTTTCTTGAGGCCGCAATCATGCTCATCACGCCAAAGAGAAGAGAAACTTGTGGAATCGAAACGAATAAAGATGCAGGAAATACTGCATTGTCCGCAAGCCGTGCTTGCATCAATCCAGCGAAAGACAAAACCAGACACATGGTCGCCACAACCTCGTTATAATCTCGAGTATTCAGCAACATAGCAATCTGTGCGAATGACATGAGCAAAGACCAAAGAACGACTCCGGCGTTCCTCCTGCTTCTGCGGGATAAAGGCCTTTTGTGGCTCCGATAAACGGTAAATGGCAGTTCGAAACAGTCAACTATCTTGCTGGCTGCTGTTCTCCTTCGGAGGCGTAAGTCATTCAGGCTCGTCTCACGACGCAACATCTTGTGAAATCATTTGCAGATAGTCGCAAAAAGCTTCGTGACGAATGAACACAATGACTTGTGCTTCCTGGCCTGGTTACAATGGAAGAGTCTAGTTGCAATTCTCCAATAGTAGTCTGACTTGCAATCAATCAACAACCAAAATGTCAATCTCGCAAGGCTGTTAGTGAATAAAAAAATGTTACATCCGGGTTTCCTGTGGCGGCGATTTGTTTTTTCTACAAAGTTGGTGTCGTCAGCTTCAATAGATTCTAAGTTTGTTGATACCGATTAATTGAGTTATGCCAGCAATGGCGTTGGATTTGGCTCAGTCTGATTCCGAGTCCATTCTCATGATCCATCAGGCAATACTGTAGTCTATTCAACATGTTTGTCTTGGCTCACTGCTGAACGGACAAACGGACATTCCGTCTAATGACCTCTCGTGACGAGCAACAAGAACAGCATTGTAGTTGAACTCTTGTGCTCACAAGCTACCCGACTGGAAGTTGAGAAGCGCTAAGAAAATTAAGATGATGATAGCTGATCTGACATTAATTCTATGACATCAGCATTTGAAGCATGCCCGAAGAAACTGGTCCCATCATTGCTGATCTGGTGGTAGAGTCAAGCCCACTTCTTTCGCAATGCAATTGTCCGTAACTTGTTTCTCTGGGCACGGAGCCGCAAACTGCGTAAAATCAAGGTTTGTCTGACGCAGCCTCCCATCTTGTGCAGAAGTAGTGAGCGATATGTTGTCACCCCTCCCTACGTCTGGCGAGCTTGCAGAAAGAAAGTCATGAAACTGAGACAAACTCCCATTGTGGAAATGACCATGTATGCAAGCACAGATCCGAATGGAGGTGTGATATGCCCAACACTAGAGGAGAATAAGAGTCCTGCAAATGCTGGACCTGCAGCTTTCGCCATTGATCCTCCCAGCATGGCGAAACCATTCATCGTTGCCCGATGGTGAGCTTCAACTGTTTTGTTCGTTGACATTGTCAAAGCTGAGAACGCCACAGACGAAAAGACCCTTATAGTTGCATAGATCATGCTAAGGAAAACAAGCGTTGTCACGGTCAATTGGCCTTGTGGTGCTCCCAGGTTTGTCCACAATGATGTTGGTATCAAACAGCACAACGGCACACTCATTATCGCCCCAATTCGGAGGGCCTTGTACAAGCCGAAGCGATCGACCAAACCTGTCAGCAAGAAGTACTGAAACGAGATATAAAATAAACCCGTTCCAGACATCAAATTTCCAATCGTCTTTTCTTGAACTGCCAACCCTGAGTCCTTGGATATGCAGAAAAGCGGAAATGTTTCGTCAATGCAAATAATCAAGAAGGAGTAGGCCCAATATACCAGCAAATGTTGTCGTGTTGCTCGTCGACCCCACAGCGAGCGAATTGTAGCAGCCTTTTCCTCCTCTTCAATCGGGCTTTGATCTCCTTTGTCGGCATTGTCGTTTTGACTAGCTTCGGGCGACTGGGGGTCAGCTTGTCTTCCCATGACAAAGAGTGACGCAGTGGATGGTGACGGCGATAGCCACTTTGGCAGCTCATATTTATTCTGATCACTCTCAGACACTTCTGCCTGGGAGGAATGCGATCGCTGAAACAGACCGATTGATGAAATCCGACGAATCAGCTCTGGCGGCCCACGGCAACATCGACAAAGTACCGAAGATACAAAAGCAGAGAGGCTAAAGTGCTCAATTTTGTTGGATGGTAGTGTCTCCTCTACAAAATGGCCCACCAAAAAGAATGCTATCAGGCAAAACAAGCAACCAACGACATTTGGAAGGAGAAATGGACTCCTTTTCAACACCGGCTCCAACACCTCAACAAATTCAGCATCAGGATATTGCTTCACAGGATCTGATAGGTACCCACCGATAGCTGGGTTTATTAAGAATCCGTAGCCCCACATACCAAGTATGAGTGCCATCATTCTTGTTTCCTTCTTCTGATTTCCATGTGCAACTTCACTTACTAAGGTTTTGATGGGTCCCATCATGCCATTGCAGAGACCCAAAACAAACCTCCAAAACAAAGCAACATGAAACGTTGGTGCTAGACCAAATAAGATAGAAAATACTGCTGACAAAAGTAGCGAGGATCTGATCACGAAAATGCGACCATGGCGATCAGCTGCTTTCCCCCAGTGAAACGAAGTGCATGTTCGGCCAGCCATGAACGAAGAGGCAATCAAACCCGCGTAGCTTCCAGCCGTTTCTTCATTCAAGCCTGGTATGAGAAACATTGCCATAAACCCCGAGTAAGGGAAGACGCTGACCAACAGGTACGATTGGACGAGCATTGTAAACGCAAGCGCAGCTGTAGTGCCAATATCAATGTCTGATTCTTGTTTACGGTCTGTTGGATTGGCCGCGTCGTCGTCTTCTAATAATAGACTTCTTTCACCTGGTAACATCTCGTCTGAGGACTTGATATCGTCCCTCTCATATATCTTCGGTGCCATTTCTCACTGGCTGTTGGTTCTATTGAATGGGTGTTTGAGCAGATTGAAAAATTGAAAAATGATGACTATGTGAGGTTTTGCGTCACCAGATAATTGAAACGTGGGTTTCTGATGAGTTGGGGCTAATCTAGTAGCTCTCTTTCATTAGGGGCGTCATTTAGGGTTTCGATCCGACTACAAATTGAATCCCCCAATATTCCTCTCCCTCATATGAATCAAATTTGTCCCTCATCTTCCATCTTACAAAGCGCATCATGAGAAGAAATGTTGCCGCGTTTCTCCTGCTGTACTCTTATGTGACAGTGGTCATTGTATCAAGCTTTGGGCTTCACTCCCAGATCCTTTCTCTTCATGACAGTGACGTCGCTCCTGGTGATGGCAGGTTATTTCCTCGTTCCGTTGGGACAATTCGACAGTGCGCGACCAATGACAACTATGAGCACATTCTGTGTGAGATGACACGGTTTTTCGCCAAAGACATGGTGGATCCCACTACAAATCGCTTTTATTATCTATGCCTCCCCCCTCAGGGTCAATGTAAGCATGCTCACTTTCCAATACGAGACTTGGCTGCCGCTTGGGATGCCACGAAGGCACTCGAGTTTTCCTATTCATTGTCGGGACAAGAAAACGTCGACTTGAAACTGAAGCAACAGAACTTAAGAAATGCAATCCAAAACACACTCCACTTTTACAGTACATCATTCAGTACCGTAAATCAACATGGTGCCATCTCTTTGGATGAACTGATTCTTGACGAGGCTCCTAATATTGGTCACTCGGCAATTCTGTTGCTTGGAACCTGCAATGCCTTGAAACTGGGCATCCTGAAGGGGAATGAAATTCCAGTGGATGGATTGGTCAAAGGAATACTGTCGATGCAGTTGGAGAATGGTGCATTTGCTACTCAGTTTGCAGATCCGAAAAACTTTATGCGAGGCATTGAGTTCTTTCCAGGTGAAGCCATGTTGGCACTGATGACTGTTCGTGAAATGTCATCACCGCATATGTTGGAGGATCGCAGCGTTCGTGCTGATGTTCTTTTTTCCATGGATCGAGCCTTTGAGTTTTATTTGGCCCACTTTCAGACTGGCACCGTGGATGTGAACTACAACATATGGCAAGCACTTGCATTTGCCAAGCTCTACGACGCGACATTGGATGGTGGCGATACAATTGTGCGAAAGGAGCAAGTGGCAGACTATGTATTAACTCTATGTCAAGAGATTGTTCAATCACGATCGTGGAGGTATGAGCTAGCACGGGGGAAAAGTTTCTATGTAAATCTGGCGACGGTCGAAATCGCTTGTGGATTGGATGCTGTCGCAGAAGGATATCGAGTTGCCAAGTTGGAGCAGAACGAGGAAAAGTGTCGACTGTTTGAACTGCACATTCGAAATGCCGTTGATTTCTTGCAATGGTCCCAGGACCAGGTATCACCCGTCGATCGCACCAACAGTGGTAGAAATGCTAGTAGTACAGCAAGGCTGGGAGTTGGCGGCCTTGGATATGGTGGAATCCAGATCTTGGAACAGAGAATCGATGTCACGGGACATGCCATCAGTGCCTTGACAAAGTTGCACCAGCTATCTAGGAAGAGCAAATCTGTCTAGACTTTATCTCTGAAATTATCGACAATGAGCCTTTGCAATCGGTTGGTTTGCATGTTATCTTGAGAGCGATTATTGTGACAAACTCAGGGTAGTGGGAAATGACAACGTCAATGTGCGAAAGGGACCACCAATGATGGCCACTCCTGACAAATCTGGGGCATATTGTTGTGACCATCCTGATTGTTACTGTAGGACTAAGCAAAGAAAACGCGTTTTAGCGCGCTTTTAATTGACATCTGTTTGAATGACGTGTACAAAGCATAGTGTAGGTACATTTGAACGAGAAAGCTCAGACTTGAAGCGACCAGATCAGAAACAAGCAATCGACTATCTCAGAAAATCACAAGGCATTCTCTACAAAATGAATCGCATTGCAATTGAAACTCTCACAGTAGTAATAGTATTCTACTGGCTTCTTCCTGTATCTTCCTGGACCACCACCAACAAGAAAAATACAATGCATAAGATTCGTTCCTTCGGACGGTTGGAAAAGATTCCAAATCCACAGGTTTCCTTCGATATCTTTCACTTGTTGATGGACGACGATGGTACATTTCCTAACAATCCCGACCATCCTTTGGTGCTGTACAAGTATGCCTGGAAGGGAAGGCAAGAACGAGAAGCCAGACGTATGATTGAAAATAGCCAAAAGTGGACATCTCCTTGGGCGTGGGGTGTGTTTCCCTATCATCATTATCACAGCAAGGCCTGGGAATTGTTGGTATGTGTTCGAGGAGAAGCCAATGTGCAATTGGGAGGAGAGAAGGGCCCTACAGTATTAGTTGAAACGGGAGATGTGGTATTTGTTCCTCCTGGATTCGCGCACAAGCAACTTGACGATCGAAATGGATTTACATTGTTGGGATCTTATCCAACGGAGTCTTTGAATGGTACCTCAATTGATACCCTCACGGGTGCCCCGACACAGGAACAACGCAATAACATTGCCCAATGTCCCGTGCCAGAAGATCCTTTGTGTAAGACTCAAGTCTTGTTCTAGCAGGTTCCATTATGTTGATGGTGGGAATGGCAGCAGACAAAAGGCAAATGCTACTACTTGTTAGAAATTGACAGCGTTTCATTCGGGGATGAGAGGACAGGCTCGCGTGATTAAAAGAATCGATTCCCCTGAATACCCACCGTACTTGGATACATGGTACATGTTTCCGCGGGCCATGTTTTTAAAATGAGTATCGAGAAACCGCCGCCACCTCCCTCTGTCACATTTTGCAAATTGCATCTACGACTGCACCAACAAACAACAACGAAGAGTTTTGTCCTTCCCCTCACAACACCAGCAAAACAAATATCAAATATGAACAAGGCATTCCTTTCTCTTTTAGCCATCCACTTGCTTGTCATCAGCATGACAACACCAGTCCAGGTAAGTACAGCGAACGAAAGACAACGAAAGCGATCAACAAAAATGACGCTCCACTAACGGCACCTTTGCATTTGTTGTTGTTGTTGTTGTTCTTTCGTGGTAGGCCGAATGTTCGCTCTGTCCCGGTGGTGGTGCCATGGCCTTTCCCTACCAGACCATTCCTGGAACAACACTGACATGCTTGGAATATCAAGACCAGATTCAACAAGAAATGTCCAATGACGATTGCGAAGTCACGGCGATGGGTCGGATGATGCCCAACAAGGAATCGCTGGACATTGCTT
Source organism: Cylindrotheca fusiformis (assembly GCA_019693525.1). Lineage (NCBI taxonomy): Eukaryota > Bacillariophyta > Bacillariophyceae > Bacillariales > Bacillariaceae > Cylindrotheca > Cylindrotheca fusiformis. The sequence goes on along the minus strand of JAAMXS010001337.1, from coordinate 13,329 downwards.
CCTATTGTGGTTGTCAATGTGCCATTTGCGACGATGGATCCGATATGACTCTTTCAGATCGTGTGATCAACCTAGGAGATTTGAATTCCAAGACGAGCTGTTCAGCGGTCCAGAATCTACTACGAATGTTGACTCCCATGGACTGCAAACTATTTTACGAAACCACGCCCATCAATATATCGGCCTTTTGTGGGTGTAGGACGAAAAGATCCCAGCAACAACATTCGCAACCCCAACTACCGCCCAGTCAGTGCTCCTTGTGCGGTGATGAGTTTACTTTGAGGAATGAAAACAAGGTCATTCCAGACACTGGAGGTCTCACCTGTGGAACGGTTTATGACCTCTCCTTTTATGTCATTGATGATGCCTTTTGTCAAGATCGGATTCAAATATTGAGAGGTGTCTGCTGCGGTTTGAAGCCTCCCACAAGTGCACCTGGTACAAGTACGCGAGCACCAACATTCAGCTTGCCAAAGTATGAGCTCGTTGATAGTACTGCCGTCCGTCCGCGCTACATGACATTCTCGTCCATCATGGTGGCTCTGGTACTCGGTGTTGGTGGGTCCTACTGGTAAAACAACTAGGTAGTTGAACCACGACCTACTTGTTTCTTATTGTAGCCACGTAAACTAAATACTCCTTTCTATTGCTACTAGTGCTGCTGTTGTTGGTTCCGAAGCGCCTCTAGACGACGTGCCATTTCTGCCTGTGCGTTGGCACGAACTGTATTCAACTGACCCAAAAAGTCATTCACATTGGCAAACTTGATCTGCCGAGCACCCGTTAGGTGCCGTTGCTTGTTGTTCGCGGTATGCCATAACAGTTGTCGAGCAAAACGATCCGGGTCCATACTAATGATTCGCTGCAGGTTGCAACCATGTTCAAACGTGAATATGTTCAAACCACCACTCCAGTATTCCACATTTCTCAAGTCCAAACCATCCACATTGAAATGAGGGGAATTAAAGGGTGGTAGAAACCCGCCTTGGCAAAAATCGGAATGCCATTCCCATAGCTGCTTCCTAGTCGCCATCCAACCACCCTGATTGTTCAAATATACAAATTGCTTCGTGTCGGGGCGGCCGTATCCGACTTCAAAATGCCCATCTCGGCCAGTCCAATAGTCGCCAATTTCCACATCAACCTGAACCCATTTCTCGTTGACCCGATCTGGTATCATGGTCCGACGACCACGTTGGAGGACTACCCAATCGAATTTGGATTGCAATGGCATTTTGCGGATTCCCAAGGCTCGGATGTTGGTCTCCCAAATGTACAATTGGTCCGAGTCGGAAGACATAGGACGGAGGGGACTGGTGGAAACGGGATTGGACAACCAGCAACACGGTTCCGGATCTATATCGGGTCGATCGGTCACTGGTATCAATCCTTCTGGTTTCCAATTCTTCTTTTGCAACAGAGAAGGATCCAGCAAGGATTCCACTCGAATGAAGCCGGGGATCATCAGACTCAACTGGCGTTTCGTTAGCACGCCATAGAATTGATCCCATTCCTGCATATAATTTTGATTCTTGTTCACATCCGGAGCCAATTCCCGAAGGCGATACAGCTCTTGTGTCATTTCAATATAATTTGCGATAGAATCACCCTTAATTAGCATGTCGTCCTCAAAGTTGCAAAAGAAATCGTAGTGGGGAAACTTGTCTTTGATCACGAATCGATGCTGTCTCGCCAACGCTCGAGTAATCTCACCAATGAAATTCTCGTCTTTTTCTTCTAGTCTATATCCCAATGGAGACGCATCTTCCCATATCTGTAGGCCTACACTGGGGGGTAAAACGTCTCGGAGGAGATGGGCTCTTGTCATGTTGTAATGTGCGACAACATAGACATCCACCTCAAAACCAAAACTGAGCATGGACTGTACACTTTCGCCCAAAACAGGTACAAAGACCTCTCGAAAGCGATCAAATCCTTCTACCGTTTTTCGCTTGCCGTTATCATGTTCCGCCAATGAAGTTACAATGTACAATAGCCTCCAACCAGAGTAGTTTGGTTGAGGAGGTTTCGAAGATCTTGGTCGTTGACGTTTTCGATGAGGTTGCGTTCCATTTCTAAAAACTACTGTTCCTACAACAGCGACAATGACGATAGTGCTCCATCTCCTTGGCCAAAATCTCCGTAATCGTGTGCGGAGACTTTGCAATCTTGACATGATCGTCTTGAGCAATGATGTCTTTCTGTTCTGCAGATGTGTGCTGGGGGGAGAAGGAATTGGTGGAAATTGACTCTTGTCGGACATGGCACCATTTACGGACAATTTGTTCGACATGTCTATCTGTGGTTTATCCAAAGCAGAAACACCGTAAAGGTATCTTTAGCAGATCTATAATGTGCAATTTTAGTCCTCTCTCGAAACGGCTAGCTCAAAGCTGTTTGTCTACCAAGGAATTTGTTTTCCATCTTCACAATTGATGAATTGCCCGGTCGTCTCCATACTACTATTGAAGGCCTCGTAGAGCACGCGCTTGGCGCCCACTGATGGATCCACTGCGCCCTCCTCATCCCAAACATCTTTCAACTTTTCAGTCATGCTTGTGCGGTTGAAGCCAGGGTGAAGGAGGATAACCGAGTATCCCTTGGGTCTTAGTTCCTCAGCTTGGAGTCTGCCGGCCATGTTGCAAGCAGCACGGGACATGTGATGGCCATAATCACCTCCAACGTCTTTATTCTGGGTAGATCGCCACTCAATAGACCCAGCCTGACTTGTGATCATTACAAGTTTGGCACCCTCAGCAAGTGCACCAGCATTTACTGCTGCAGCGTTGACTCGAAGGTGTCCAAGTGCACAAATATTAATCATTTTCAATTCTTCTTCAAAGTTCAGAGACTGATCGAGAATTTTTTCAGTGGGCCCGTAGAAGTATCCCGCATTGTTGATAATCATGTCAAGTTTAAAATCCATGGATTGAAATGTTTTGTCGACGGCTTCATTGTCCGTCACGTCCACACCAGAGAAAACATGATCCTTGCCAACCAGGGATTCAAGCTCGTCGTTGGTACTTCGACAAAGAACCACAACCTCTGCTCCTTGTTTCTTCAATTCTTTTGTAAGTTCAAAGCCAAGGCCTCGGTTCCCACCTGTGACAAGAACGCACTTATTTGCCATCTTCGAGCCATCATAGACTGTCGTAATATCCAAATAGCGTTTGTTTCCATCCTCTTTTGCCTTTGAGAATCTAGCAGCTTGGTCTGCCATCGAATATTTTTCGTTTGGTGAGCTCATGATGTGTTCTTTTTATTTTTATGAATGAAGTGTTTATGATCGGCAACAAGAGGCGAAGGGTTTCGTGTCAATTGTGCTGAGATGGGAACAGGATGTAGGATTCGATCAGATGAACTGCACGAGTGATGATGTATGAATCGTGACGTGGCTGGTGGTGGAGATTGAGAACTACAAATGGCGAGCGGCCATTATATCCAAATTGCATTAAAGCACTATTCTAGTGCCCAAGTGTTTCTTCCACAATTCCAAAACAAGTAATAGAGGGTGAATCTGAGAGCCTAAACCTTCTTGCAGCGGCTCCTCATCTCATGATAATTCTAGCAAGGTGCCCTCGACTACTCGTAAATAATTCTACTAGCTTATGTATTTCTCTTACCAGGGAATCTGCTTTCCATCTTCGCAGTTGATGAACTGGCCGGTTGTCTCCAAACTGCTTTTGATAGCTTCGTGAAGGACTCGCTTGGCCCCTACTGATGGTTCCACTGCGCCTTCCTTATCCCAGCTCTCCTTATACTTCGCAGTCATTTCTGTGCGGTTGAAGCCAGGGTGAAGGAGAATCAAAGAGTAGCCTTTCTTGCGGAGCTCTTCGGCTTGGAGCACACCAACAATGTTGCAAGCAGCACGGGACATATGGTGGCCATAATCGCCTCCCACGTCCTTGTTTTGTGTTTTACGCCACTCACAGGAGCCAGCTTGGCTAGTAATCATCACAAGCTTTGCGCCTTCAGCCAAAACTCCGGTGTTGACGGCGGCAGAATTGACCCGAAGCGGCCCCAATGCGCAGACATCAATCTGTTTCAGTTCCTCTTCGAAGTTTAAGGACTCGTCTAGGATTTTTTCAGTGGGTCCGTAAAAGTATCCAGCATTGTTGATGATCATGTCAATATCACCACCGTCGCTCTTAACTTTTTTCATGGCTTTGGTTACCGCTTCCGTATCAGTCACGTCCACTCCATCGTAGACGTTCCATTTTCCGACGATCTGACTTAGCTCGTCAGAAGAAGATCTGCATAGCACAATAGCAGTTGCTCCAATTGAAACAAGCTCTTTTGTGATCTCAAGCCCTAGCCCTCGGTTTCCCCCAGTGACTAGAACACGTTTTCCCGATAAGTCACCACCATCGTAGACAGTAGTGATGTCCAAATAGCGTTCGTCATTTGTTTTCTTTGCATTTTCAAAACGAGCGACTTGGTCGGCCATAGAATAAGTTCCTCCACGGGTTTCATCAAAGTCGGCCATGCCTAGTTGGGTCTTAGGTTTAAAGGCAGCACGAGCTTGTGCAGGGGCAACCCAGGCAGCAACATTGGTTGCCGCCATGAATCCAATAGCAATGAAAGTGCGGTTGAAGCCAAACATTTTTACGTAATCTGATTGTGTGACTTTATGATCCTGAAGGGAATACTAGGAACTCAAATGACGCTGATCCGAAGTCTTCAGTCTGATGTGTGATCATCGATGGCATCTTCTGAACAATCCAAATCTATTTTTTTTCTTGTCCACCACTGATGACGTACTACTCAAAGATCTTCCACCTGGAACTGTCCGTCTGATTTTGTCCGCGAACAAAGCTGCCTGACAGCTGACAAACTGTTCTCTTTCAACCAAAGCAACACCAGAAACACACTACATCAGCGAAGAAACGTTAGTTGTGGCTTATAGTCGCTTTTGATAGCTACCTAGAAGCGGAATGGACGAAAAAGCGAGATGGCAGAGAGAAATGCAGATTTGGGGCGCTGGTGGCACTCGTTGAAATATGAAGAGTGCCCGATAACGTTGGAATCTCTATCCACGTTACCATATCCTCCTTTTTCCTTGAACAGTGGGGGAAACACTTCGTACTTTGATGGACTGGCCCTGGCTTCCTACATTGTCTCTCGAGGAGTATTTCAGAATCCACTGACGCGACAAGATCTGACGATGGAGGACTGCCGGTGCCTCGATGATTATTTGGATTCTTATTGCCACAAATACCAACGTCAGTATCGAAAAATATCTGTCGCAGAAGCATTTGCACTGCGATCCAATGTACATATTGGGAGAGGCAATAATCGGCAAAATCAGGAACGGGTGCAGGCTTTGCGAAACACTGCAACAGCTGCATTGGCAGGTCTTTTTGTCTACGGAAATGATCGACCATCACTTCGAGAGGACAACCGGCAACTCACAACGACGGCTGGGTCGCGAGCTTCTACAGATCATCAAGCTACTCTGGACTGGGGATTTGATTTGTCGAGGCCATTTGAGAACACTGCCGAGTTCTCAAACGAGGGATGGACTGTAATTGACGATGACGAGGCGATTGTTGTGGCAACTCAACGAGACGCTTACCAACAAACACAGGCTTCGTTCCCGCCCCTTGCTGGTGATTTTGCTTCTGTAGCCGAACCTCAAGATGTACCCACTGCGGACGAGTATCTTGTCGGCAAGGTTCGTTCCATAGCCTTAGAGGACGAACGCAAGGAAGCTGTTAGGATGCAAAGACTGGAACAAGAACGAAAACGGCTCTTATCTGAGGCTTTGAGGCGACGAGAGGAACGCAAAGAGGAGAAACGCCGAGAACGTGCTAGGAATGCGATGCTATGGGAGAAGCAGAAGCAGGAGAACGAAGAGACCCAGCGAGCCCGTGCAGAAATTGAAGCTTGGCGAGAAGAGCAGTGGGAGAGACTGCGAGTGGCATCGGAAGCAAAGAAGCAGGCACATCGGCCAGATCCAAGCATCAAGGCAACTAGTATCACAGACAACAACCATAACAACACTCCTGAAGGACCAAATGACGACAAAATAGACGAGGAGCTACCGACGGAAGAACTTGCTGCTCAGAAGAAAGCCAAGTTGGCTGCCAAAAAGAAACGAGCCAAGGCTCGAAAAAAGGCGCAGAAAGCAGAAGAGAAAGCTGTATTGGAACAAAAGAAGGCAGCTGAGGCTCTAGCAGCAAAGAAGGCCGCAAGTAAGATTCAGTGTGCGACTTGTAGTCAAGGGATATTGGATTCTGGCTTTGAAAAATTTGGTCTCAAGTTTTGTTCGACGAAATGTGCAAAGTCTGCCAAACCGATCCGATGACATGTAATCACCATTATAAAATAGTAGAGCATATGATAAGCAACCGCAATTACATTTTATTATTATCATCGCTAGAGACTCTCTCCAGCAACGCTCCGACACGTTTCTTAACAGTCGCTATTTGCTTTTCTGTTCCTTGAATGAGTAACACTCGTCGTACTTGGTCAACGTGCATTTTAGTTCCAGTTGCCCTTTGCATCGAAATAATAGTTGCTCCGCGGCGTCCAATGACAATGCCAACATGATTTCCTAACTCAATCTCTGCGGTTAGAATATCCTCTTCCTTCTCCTCCGATGATTCTTGTAAGCCGCTGGTACTTCCAAGTCGATTTCGTGACCAAAATTTGGTTTGTCGATCATTGGACCCCGTCGCCAGCATATGGCCTGCTGGGTGCCACTGCATATCCCAGATTGCCATGTCTAAAAGAGGTATCGAGAAGAAATGAAAAATCGAAATGAGATATCGAGTACCGAAAGCCTATTGGAGTCCTCTCCTGCACATCTTACCGTGGGCATAGGGTATTCTAGCAGCGGGTTCATCACTGCCCTTTGGACCTAGATTCCAAAAGAGCAAAGTCCCATCCATCCCACCAGAAGCGAGGACTGTTTCGAACAGTGGGTGGAACGCAAGACTGGTCACTTCCTTATTGTGCCCCTTCAGGCTAACAAGTTCTTTCATCGCACGAATATCATACAATTTGATCAGTTGGTCTCTGGATGCGGTGATTAGCCAATTTCCATTGTTGTTCCATTGCACTTTGGTAACGGTATTCTTGTGGCCATACAATGTGGCCAAGCACGATCCAGCGCGGGGATCCCAGAGCTTCACAAGATTATCTTTACTGCCGCTACAAATTACCGATGATCGAGGATGCCATTGAGCACACTTCACATCCCATCCGTGTCCTTCTAGGACTCTCTCCTCCGAATGTGTTGCCCAGTCCCAGACTCGAACAGTTGCATCATCACCACAGGATACAAATTTGGTATCACTGGGTGAAAAACTGAGTGCATGGATAGCTTGGCCGTTGTGTGAATCGATAGACTGTACCGGAGCAATTGATGGAGACCAGTACTTGATGTTTCCCCCAGCATCGGAAGTCAAAAGGTAGTTTCTGTTGTGAGACCATGCCATGTTTCGGAAAGAATTGTCATGAGCACTCATAATCAGTTCAAAGCCAAAAGTTATTCCATCCCAAAGTGTAAATTCTCCCTCCTGATTCCCAGTCAGCAATCTACGACCCCCCGGTGTCCAACTTAGGGACATTACAGGCGTAGAATTCTTTGCGCGTGTAACATGTGCAAGATGAGTGCAAAATGCGGTGGAAGCATTCGGAGCAGCGACGGTTGATATCGGCATTCCCATCAGCCGCAGGTATGCGGAATGGGGCTGTAAATAGGGGGCATTGCGAACATGAGAAGACCTCGAAGAATTGTAGTAGAGACGATTGTTGATATCGATAACTGCAGGAGTGTGAAAATCGATGCACTTTCGAATCAAGTTCCGCTCGGCTGCCTTTTGCTCCGCATCTTCAGCTTCGTTGTCATTGTTGCGAGGTGGTTTCGAGTTGAACATCGTATCACTAGAACATGTAGATCCACGTTCTCTTTCTCATGAAAGCAGGGAAACAACAAGTTAGCAATGAATGTGGTGGTGAAAGCAATGTCAGCTCATTGTGCTTGAGTTGATACTCTATGGATTGGATCTGTACGATCACCGCACGACGCCGCGCAACAATAGCACACCACGACATTGTTGCCTATATTGCACTGGCATAATAAGAATATTGAACATTTCCCATCATTCCAATTTCAATGGTGTATTGTTTGTATACTAATAAGTGAAATATATCGAAACACTGACTAGTAGCCAATACTGTATGGAAATCCTGAGACTCAAAAGATACTTAGAACCTTCCACCGATCGGCCCGAAGAAAAGCAATGTACTGTACCAGGATGATTATTCCAAACACCCCTAGAAATCTTGAATTGTTTGATTGAAAGGCGCAGGATGTAGGCTGAGACTCTTGATGAATCACTATCCAAGAGTAGAATCTACTAGTACTGTACTGTACCCCCATCCGTCTGTGCCCCCACCCGCGATGGATGAGTTGGCCCTATTTTCGATGTTGATAGCGCTCCCATTTCTTCCTTTCTCAGAAGGATCACATTTTTTTAGAATTCTTGAAGAGTTCTGATGAGAGGTTTGTAGGCACCAGACACTGATCCGACATAAAAGGACTTGAAAAGTTTGCTGCTTGAATGAGTTGGTCGCAAAAAAGATATTTACGAGGATGAGCGCAGTAACTGCAATATGTAGATGGTGGTCAGGTCTTGAGCCAGTGACCCCCTCATTAGTAGAATGCACCACAGTTCGAAATGAAAGTGATAAATTTTCCTTTAAGTTCTGATTCAGATGTTGGTAAACGCTACTGCCCCTACAAAAGTTCTGCAGTGATGACTCGAATGCACACACAACATGCAAATGAAGAATCTACACTCAAGTTCTGATTCCTACAGCGGAAGACATCGTCACATCCACAAACTGCGAGCTTTCCTCTTTCATAGGTGGTTCGTAGCTGTGGGGGTACACGAGGGCCCAAACAAAATTCCTGAGGCTGGACTTGATAATTACTGTCCCATTTTTTAACAAACACGAGGTAAACGAATTATCGAAGCAAGAAAGCCTGCAACATGTCAAAAGCCTCAACCCAACCAGGTGATTGGAGTATTTCCGAAAACAGTACTGGAATGTCCCAATTTGATTCCATTGCTGAAAGGAGTTCTGTCGAGCCCGCAAAGCACACAGCACCAGATGTTGCCAACCGCGAAGAAAAGGCTGTGACCCGTTCAAAGGTCCTTGTCTTCTTCGTTCTTTTCTTGGCGGTCAGTGGCACGGCTACCGCAACATATTTGCTGATGGAAACTGGAGAACGAAACGACTTTGAAGCTGCAGTAAGTGAAACACATGATATTCGTATCAATATCCTCTGTCGTCTAAATCACAGCAACAATGATTGGTACTTCTTGAAAAAACCCAGTTTGCAGGTATTGGATCAGAGGTTTCAACAGTTGCGGGGCAGAAAGTTGACCAAATGTATAGTGCATTGGATTCCTATTCATTGTTCATGTCCTCAGAAGTCGCAGCTGATCCAAACGCCAGTTGGCCATTCGTAACTGTCCGGGATTATTCTTTGAAATCGGAGAAGATAGGAGGCCTTATTGGCTTGGAAAACCCCAAGCTTGCCTTTTGTCCTATTGTTCACGAAGAAGACAGGGAAAGATGGCCGTCCTTTGTCTTTGAGTGGGCACCTGTTTACTATCAGGAATCACTGGATAATGAAGGGAACAGGTATCCAGTGCAGGACTTGATGAACATGACTGTACCGTATCTGCACTCCTACGGTTTTGACGAAAGCTTCATGTTCACTGGTCTCGTGGAAGTTGAAAGACCTGGTCCGGTATTGGCGAACTGGCAAATGTATCCACTTGAAGACCCGGTAGAAGGCCTGATGTTCCGTAACTATGATATGCTTGAATTTCCCGAGATTGGGGACCAATTCCAGATAACAGAATCGACTCTCCGCCCGTCAATCAGTTTCATTCAATTGTATGAGGACAGTTTAGGAGCAGATGCTGATGGTGTTCTCACCGTTGACAGCCAAATCATGGAACCCATCGTAGAGAACGAAAAACTGGTTGGTGTGCTCATTTTGAGAGTGCCGTGGCTCGAGTTTTTCCAGAACCTTAACATTGATGGACTCTCGGAAACAATTGCTGTCCTCCGTAGTAGCTGTAATATCGGTTTCGCGTCTGCCTTTGACAAGAAAAACGAGCTGTCTTATTTGTTCGATTCGTCAGGCGCTGTATTCTTGGGGCAGCTCGACGCTCATAATCCGAAATATGATGATCTTGTTGTATCCCAAGTGGTTGTGGATGTTGATGTGGACAAGGCAGAGCTGCCAGAAGGCGTATGCGTACCTGAGCTGACTCTCGATCTGTACCCAACGGAAGTGTTCGAAATCAGTTTTCAAACATCCAAACCAGAATTGTACACACTTGTCGTGGTCGCAATTTTCGCCTTCACAAGCCTTGTGTTCCTTCTCTATGATTACTTTGTTGGAAGACGCCAAAGAAAGTTCATTGCCAGAATCACGAGGCAGGATCAAATTGTTTCGAACGTTTTTCCTGCTGCCATCCGTGATCGATTGTTTGAGGGTGAGCAGAAAGGATCAAAGGACGATAACCTACTAGATCCTTTGGGTGGTGGAGATGGTGCTGGCGGAACACTTTTGGCCGACCTCTTTCTTGAAACTACCGTCGTGTTTGCAGACATTGCTGGTTTCACGGCGTGGGCTTCAGCACGGGAACCTGCTCAAGTGTTCATTCTACTCGAGACGATCTATGGAGTATTCGATAAGCATGCCTACCGTCATAATGTGTTCAAAGTGGAAACAGTTGGTGACTGCTATGTGGCCGTGGCCGGCTTGCCTGAACCAGATAAGGATCATGCTATTGTGGTCTGCAGATTTGCCCGTGACTGTGTGAAGACAATGAAGGAGACCACTCTGAAGTTGGAGGTCTCGCTGGGTCCTGACACATCTGAATTGGATTTGAGGGTAGGAATTCACAGGTAAGAAGGAAATGCACCTCTCTTTGTGACCTTTCATCTGAGTTTGCATTCACCTCCCATTTTCTGGAATAATGGTTGTGTATTGTCCAAAGCGGTCAAGTAACTGCAGGTGTCCTTCGCGGGGAAAGAAGCCGTTTCCAACTGTTCGGAGACACCATGAACACAGCTGCCCGGATGGAAAGCACCTCTGCACGGAACCAAATTCAACTCTCTCAAGTTACAGCCGACTTGCTCCTAGCTTCAGGACTTGCAGCGTGGACAATTCCCAGGAAAAACAAGATCCTGGTAAAGGGAAAGGGGGAGATGCAGACATATTGGTTGAAAACCAAGGGGTCGAAGCCTTCGAAATTGAAAAGTACCATGGCCACTCTCACTGAGACGATGGAGTTATCCGACAGCAGCGATCCCGCAAGCGCTATAGACGGCAACTTCGATCTGGACGATACTGAAGCCATGACCAAGACAGAGCGCCTTGTTGAATGGAATGTCGAGGTATTGAGTCCCTTGCTACAACAGATCATTGCCTCAAGGGGAGAAGACGCAGTTACAAATGGCCCGTCCCTTTCACAGAAAGAGGCCACCATAGGAACAGGCGAAACTGTACTGGAAGAGTTCGTTAATATCATTCCTTTGAAGAGATTCGATGCCGCTGAGCTCAGTAAGCGCCAGAAAGCAAGCTCAATTAACATTGGCGACGAAGCAAAAAATCAGCTGAGAAACTACCTTGCAAACGTAGCATCGATGTATCAAGAAAACCCTTTCCACAACTTTGAGCATGCAAGTCATGTGACAGCATCGGTAAAGAAGTTGCTCACTAGAATCGTCAATGTGGATGATGGAAACGGGCTGAGGACGTCGTCCAATGAGATTGATTTAGTCAACATGGCCGGACATTCCTATGGCATCACATCTGATCCGTTGACGCAATTCTCTGTTGTTTTTTCCGCTGTCATTCACGATATGGACCATCCTGGTGTCCCTAATTCTCAGTTGGTGAAGGAGAAAACCCGAAATGCTCAGATTTTCAAGAAATCGGTAGCTGAGCAGAACAGCGTCGAGCTTGCTTGGGGCATGTTGATGGGGAAGGAATATGAAGCACTCAGAGCATGCATCTACCAAACAGAAGAAGACCTCCGACGATTCCGGCAGCTGGTGGTAAACACCGTCATGGCCACTGATATTGTCGACAAGGAGCTCCAGGCTCTCCGCAAGGCGCGATGGGATACTGCTTTTGCAGAAACAACGTCTCGGGATCCCATTCAAACCAGTGATGATTGCAAGGCAACAATCGTCATCGAGCACTTGATTCAAGCATCCGATGTTTCACATACCATGCAGCATTGGCAGATTTACAAGTCTTGGAACAAGAAATTTTTCATGGAATGCTATGATGCTTACAAGGCCGGTCGGGCTGAATTCGACCCAAGTGAGAATTGGTACAAAGGGGAGATTGGTTTTTTTGACTTTTATCTGATTCCTTTGGCAAAGAAGCTGGATAGTTGTGGCGTCTTTGGGGTCTCTTCGCATGAGTATTTGAGCTATGCCCAAAGCAATCGCGACGAATGGGTACGCGAAGGAGAGCAGATAGTCAAAGAATTCTTGGCAGATTATGAGGAAATAAAACAAGAGCAGTAGTCCTTGATAGCGCATTTAGAATCGTGCCTTCAAGTCTTAAATATGAAAATAAGAAGGTTGTTGGGCGATGCTTTGTGCTGAGAGTGGTGCACTATTGGGGGACATTATTTGGGGAATCCAGAGTTTTGCCGTTCATATGCCCCAAAATCTCTATCTGAAGAAGCAGGAGCAATGGCTGTCTATTTTCTTAACTGTTCATATATATGGAAAACTTAACAGCAAAAAGAAAATTACAGTGTATTGTGTTGTCCACCATTGTGTGTATTGGGTCCAAAGAGTGTTCATGCGCATTTGACGATGTATGGGTCTACGCAGCACGGACACAGGATTGTACTAAGGGATCGGATGAAACAGCTGACACCGCTTCAACTTCGACCTGTTGGCCTTCACAGGATTCTTCAGTGCAGTAGTATCCTGCGTAGCAGAGATTGGACTCAGCAAAGACCTGATTGGGATCTTTACAGAACGAGGGCAGCGAAACCAGCTCATTCTGCTTGCACGCTTTTCTGAGTCGAAGCCCTTGAACCACCATGCCCTCCTTTCCACACGTCGAAGAATCGTCTTTGATTTTTGGAAGGTCAGCGGACAAATCCAGCTGGTCGTAGGACTCTCCATGGCACCACAACTTGATGAAGATGGATGCCCTCGATTCTGCAACACCTCCTTCGGGATTGGTGCATGTTATCGTCGAGCCCTGCTCTAGACAGTATGGGTATGTGTCACCAAGCTTTGCTGTACCTCCGTTTTGGCACT
>JAAMXS010001325.1:0-17260 GCA_019693525.1 Cylindrotheca fusiformis | reverse complement strand
TCCACAGATGAAATCCCAAGTACTAGTCAGTTGACCATCGAACCAACGGATGAAGAGGAGGTAGTTCGAGAAATCGACGTCTTTTTGTCACCTGAGCTCGCGGAACAAATTCATTTGATTCAGTTCCCGCTTCAGTCAAGAGCACTGTCTTCGCCGGAGAGTGCTCGAGTGAGACCGCGGCACTGCATGATGGAATTAGACTATTCTACACCAGAGGGTATTGGACCACATGGGCTATATCAAATGTCTACCAGAAGCTACAACAGTCACACGATACCAGTATCGACTCACATGGCGTTAGGGAAAATGGTAAACAAACCAGGAGCCGAGGGATTACATCTCGTTCCACTTTCGCGTATAACTCAGATGCGCCCCAGTTTTTCCCACGTTGACGAATCGATAGCTGATGCCACTGCCACAACAACAGAAGATGATCTGATCAAAGCAGAAGCCGAAGCATCGAAACTGGAACGGAAGCCTTTAACATTCCAGAAAAAGGAATCTGAAAGAGCTGTTTTGGCACGCAAGTCTACTTATGCATATAAGAAGATGAGTGAGGAGTCAGAACTTTGGCAAGACTTGGAAGTACACGACAAGGATTCGTCAGATGCCATTGCCGTCATGGAAAAAGTGATTTGCCCTGCTGGGCACGAAGCATTGATGAGTGAAACAGTGAAACAGGGCTACAAAAAGTCAACGAGTGCCCAATACGTCAGCACTCTGAATTATCTTCTTACGAAGAACCATGACCAGATGCAGAACGAAAACACCGAAGAGGCATCAGGTGTCGTGGCTAAGTTAGTCCGGCTCATGCAAGAAGGCTGGCCAATACCTTATTCGGTATTAAAAGATCAGTTTCGAGGATCCGTGACCGATGAAATGCTTCTTCAGGCGCTTGGCAGTTGCGCGTTTCTGGTTCGTGGGAATTTTTTGCTCCACTCGAAACTTCTACCGCTGAATCCGTCTATCGCCCATGCAAGGACTTTCATTTTGTTTCTCTTCCAGACTATCGAGTATGTCCATCGCAGTAGACTAGAACTCGTATACAATGGCGACGATCAGGTGAATCCAGAAGCACTTTTGATGGTATTGAAACAAGTTGGCAGGAAAACTTCCAAGGGCTGGAAATTGAAAGTGGAAGATGATCCTACTTTCGCAGAGAAATACCCGGACACTCTACTTGCACACCTCACCTTTTGGTCAAGCCAGCTACGGCGCTTCCAGCCACTTCTTGATCTATATCGTCAATGACGAGCTTCGACAGATTGTCAGATCCGATGTAACAATAGAATTACTAGCTATTTTAGAAGTAAATACAGCTTTTATTGGGTTCATATCCCCATTCAACGACCGAACGGTTTTGCAAAGCTTTCTTCGTCACCGTCGAAGCTAATCCACTCATCGTTCTCCAGGAGACCTAGGTTGAATTCATGGAAAGTGACTTCCTTCCGAGTAAGGGAATCTGTAGTGATAGATTTTGCATCATCCGGAATCCTCGGAGCGCCATCGTCATCCTCGGATGCTGTGAGCAATTCTTCATAAACAGAAGCAATAAGATCTGCGTGTTTTTTCGCTCCCAGATCAAAATGTACTTGGTTGCTCCCAGATTGCTCTTCTGCTTCTGCTGCTGGCTTCGAAATGAAGACGGGGGACGTGAGATGTAAGCTGTATACCGGACTTTTGTCTCCTGCTCGGTGCCGAAATGCGATTTCCGCTGGATCACACGTCAGTGAATTTCCATTTCCATAGGAAAAAAAAGAAGAAGATCGACCTGGATCTCCTTGCGCCCAACTATCAGAGGCGTCAGAATCTACCTCAAACGGAACATACTCATTGGCAACCTGGTACAAATACTCGTCTTCTTCAACAGATTCAGAGAAATCCAGCGAAAGAAGAATTTTTCCACCCTCTTCTTCCTCATCGTCGTCGTTTGTATTGTCCGTGCTGTCAGAAATCTCATTCAGTTCAGCATTCGCCTCGCTGCCATCAGATGAGGAAGTATCTGATTCACTTCCAATTGTGCTTGGTGTTGTATGTGGCGAATCTTTTTTCAAAGGATTTTCAGCTCCTCTACATTCACTGAAGGCAGTCCAATTCTCGACGTGAAATTTGTCGGATTTGTAGACACTATCTTGATTTTGTTGAAAATGAAACAAAGAGTTCTCAAAGTCAGGCACAGAATCCAAGCATTGGTTACAATATAATTCATCAATCAGCACTGCAATATCTTCTAAGCATAACTTCAGTGTCTTCACTTCACGACGACACTTGTTTCGTAGGTTCCATGACCTAGGTTTCGAGAAATCAGGATGACTAGGGAGGTAGACTGTCAAGAAACTGAGTATTCGATGCCCGAGAACGTAAATATATTCCAGGTCATGATCTCCTTTCTTCTTCCACATACTATGAAACTGGTCAAGCGACTGGAGTAGGAAAACAATGTGAACAATCATTGAAACGAGAGATGGTGCAAAAACTGCTGATAGGAACATACCCGTGTGATCACTTGATAGTATTTATTCAACCTTACAACTGGATTGATGTTGAATTTGGCTCCTCCTGACTCTTTATCTTCATTCAGTAATTTTGACCGCCTGGTCTTTCCGTAGCGCCTCCATTCGTCACCTTCCATATTCCTATCCGATATCTCTTTGTACCCTTTCCCAATACCCAGAATGGTGAGAGCCTCGTGACGTTGTATGGATTCCATCATGATGGCAATCGTCTCGACTCGTGTCCCGAAGACGAACGAGCTGCATTTTGTCTTTTCTCTTCGGCAACGAGTCCAAAACCAATGTGAGTCATGACAACTAAGGCATAATCAATGACAAAGACAGGCCAAACGGCTACTGAATGCTGGGAGAAGCAAAATTTTGGATCTTTTTCATAGTCAATTTAGTTTATTTTCCTAATTAAAAGTAGAATTCCATAGTTGACACCGTGGCCGAGTGGTTAAGGCGAGTGATTAGAAATCACTTGGGTTTATCCCGCGTAGGTTCGAGTCCTACCGGTGTCGAAGTAATCCCTTTTTGGAAGGTCGGGTAGTGGCTCATCAGCCAACAACTGGTGTCGTGACACCCATGAAGATCTCAACCATCAACTGCTGTCACTCCCGTATAGATTCGTCCCCACCTGAGTTGGATTTTTTTGGAAATGAGGAATGCTACTGTCACCTACAGCTATCCGTTAGTCCTTTTCTTTTAAACCAGAAACTGCTTTCTTGACTCTGATTATGACTATTTGTGTTGAGCATCACCACAATGTACAAGGCTTGGAATGTCTTCAAGAAGGGGACATTCCTAGGTTCTCTGTAGGACGAGAACTTCTTGAGTTCGTGAGTTGTGATGTCGTCGCGTCCCTTGTACCTACCCCTTCTGTATGCTAGCTATCAATCATACCTCAGAAGACCTATGAGGCTGCCACTGAGCAGAGAGATCCTCAAGTGAGGCCTTTCTTCAAAAGAGGTTGAAATTTCCAAAATTGAAAAAAGAACACGTTCATTCAACGATGAACACAAGCCTAGACTAATACATAGACGAAATTTAATCAAATCACAGCAATCTTTAGTTAGTACCGCGTCCCTTCTTGCATGGGACGGGCTTCTTGATTCCCTTGGCGCGTCTGTTGGCTTGGTATACCTTGGTCCATTTTCCAAGAGCCGCGGATTCAAGATCACGACGGTAAAAGTTCTCTGAAGTGTGCTTCTTGATGGCGCTTTCCACTCGGCGGTAGTCCTTATTCATTGGGATTTCAGCATAGTTCTTCTTCGGCTGGTTGGGCTTGGACGCAGTCTTTACGACCAACTCAGCGCGGTTGTCATCTGTACACTTAATATTCGCAACCTTGGTGTTTGCAAGTCCTGAGTACTTGTGTCGGTTCAGTGAAGTCATGTTGGCCTTTTCAACACTGAACTGGACGGCTCCAGAGCGCTTTGTGTGGCCATTCTTCTTCTTCAAGAAACAGGAGTTGTTTCGGGTCAACTCCCAAAGCAAACTATCGGAACAGGCAACCATTTTGATATTCTATAGACAACAAGATAGAGGCGAAAAAGAATGAGTGAGAACCCAGCGTTCAATTGGCCATTGTTAGGTATCGGAAATGAGCATGTGTCAGCAGGGAAAGTGATCCTTCGAGCGAAACCAAGTTGGACCGTCGACAATCCTCTGGATATCATATGCTGATTTACCACCGTTCCTTTCTGAACAGAACTAAACAGGTATTTGAATCCCATCGTCCTCACCTTCCTTTGAACTGTAGTTTGTCGATAGCAGCAGTACAGCTTGCCTTTCTTGTTCAGGGTTGTGTTAGGACTGATCCGACTGAAAGTCGAAGTAAGCGGTAAAGATCATGGTACTGACCAGATCGTAGGGTTTACGTGGTGCAGTCATCGCACATACTTTCTGCGCAGAATAACTTATGGACGCTTCTCAGCAGTCGAAAATATCGACAATCCACAACTTTTGTGTTCTAAGGTATGGTGACCATGGTGTTCGATGTGGAGACGAAGCACGAAGATGCATTCACCCCATTGTCATCTCAATGAGATCAATTTCTAACTTCCTTTTGATTGCTTCTGAATTTCAGAGATAGAAAAACAATATCATGGGTGCGTACAAGTACATGGAAGAGATCTACCGCCACAAGCAGTCGGACGCCCTCCGATTCTTGTCTCGTGTGCGAGCTTGGGAATACCGTCAACGACCCAACATTTTGACTTGCAATCGCCCTGCTCGTACCGATAAGGCGCATCGCCTTGGTTACAAGGCTAAGCAAGGATATGTTATTGTCCGTGCCGGTGTCCGTCGTGGTGGACGCAAGCGTCAAAACCACCGTGGTATGGTTTTTGGAAAGCCAAAGCACCAGGGTATCAACCAATTGAAATTCGAGCGCAACCTTCAATCTGTCGCCGAAGAAAAAGCTGGGCGTCGATACTCCAACTTGCGTGTTTTGAACTCATATTGGGTCAACCAGGATGCTACCATGAAGTACTACGAAATCATCATGGTTGATCCCAACCATCAGAAGATCCGCAACGACCCTCGCATCAACTGGATCGTCAACCCTGTTCACAAGCACCGAGAAATGCGTGGTCTTACCAGCGCTGGACGCAAGGGACGTGGTCTTCGCAAGAGAGGACACCGTGCCAATGGTATTATTGGAGGTTCTTACCGTGCTTCCTGGCTCAGAAACAACACCATGCGCCTCAAGCGTTACCGTTAAGCTCTATTTACTTAGCTGTTTTGAGTTACTGCTCGCTCAACTATTCGTTTTCTGGAGCATCAAATTCGACTATGTAGTGAGAAGATACTAGAACAAATAACATTTACTGTTTGCCACGGCGATCGGCATTTACCTTGGTTGATGATCATTTGCAGGATATGATTTGAGAGCTGCTACAATGTAGGGAAGGGCCACACAAATGATCATTTGCAGGATATGATTTGAGAGCTGCTACAATGTAGGGAAGTTGCAGGATATGATTTGAGAGCTGCTAAGGGCCGTATCCATGCCAATTTTTTGCCGATTTTCAAGCCGATTTTCAAGCCGATTTTGGTCCGTCCTACCATCCATTTTGGTCCGTCCTACCATCCAAAATCGGAAAGAATTGGTGTTTCATGGATTGTGGGACCAATTATAATCAGCCGATTTTGATGCCGTCCCTCCAAGGGATGGATGGTCCTATTGGCCAATCAAAATCAACGTACTGCCATAGTCGTAATGTAAAATAACAACTCATAGGACCAGTCGTGCAGATCATCATGGCGAACGAACTTCCCAAACAGGAGGACACCAACAAGAATGAACAGCTACGATCATAATCCTTTGCCGGCTCTTGAATGAAGTCAAACCATTCATCAGCATTGATGTACAATGAAGTATCATCTACGCTGAGGAACTACAGACGGACCTTCAGTCATCTTCCAAAATCCTTAATGACGTTGTTGTAACTAGTAGTGGCACAACAATTCCTAAAGAGCTGTTGTGTTGTTATGGTGTTGTTCAACAACAAACAATAGGTGCGGCAATTGCATCAAACAAAACAAGCTCTTTTATATCTCTTTATTGTCATTGATTGTTTCCTACGTTTTGACTAGTAATGAATGTACACAGGTTTGGCTCGGCATTGGGCCTTAAACCGTAGGCTGAAGTACTGCATGGATGATTGATCCGATCATATTTGGATTCCAACTAGTCTCATCCTCGGGTCTGGCCGTGCCAACAAGAGAAAGGGACATATGGGCAGACCCAAATCGGCTTGAAAACTGGAAAATCGGCTCGAAAAAATCACCCCCAGGAAGGCCCATTTCAGAGGTATTTTTTTTGCCGATAATCGGCTTCGAAAATCGGCAAAAAATCGGCATGGATTACGGCCCTAAAATGTAGGGAAGGACCAAACTGGTCAAACACGCATAGACCGAAACATGGCTAAAAGCAAATACTTGTAGTTTATTGTGTAGTAGATGGTAATGGTCAATGTCTGCAAAAGTTGTTTGAGATATCTATGAGGTAGCTCATTGTTTGACATGGAAAAAATTCGAATACGACACCGGTAGGACTCGAACCTACGCGGGATAAACCCAAGTGATTTCTAATCACTCGCCTTAACCACTCGGCCACGGTGTCGATGCAGTACTGTAAACTAAAACACTCTATGATTTGAATATGCGATTAAAACCTAGAATTCAACATACCTTCGATAACATCATCCAACCATCATGTCAGCCAATCCCCAGGATGAATTCCAAAGCACAAAAATCAAGGGAGGTTGTCATCATAGGCTTGTAGCAAAAGATGGCGTTTAACAATCGGCTGCTGAGCCTCTTGGAAGCTGTTTTTTTCTTGCGATGTTTGGGCTTGCTTTTGACCTGCTGTGCTTTTGATACGAAGCAGCCGGTCGGACGACGTGATATGCTGAAAGGAGCATCCATTGCCGCGGGTGGTATGCTCTTGGGACCGAATTCTGCCTGTGCGGACCCATACAACGCTTTGATACCAATTGGGAGTGGTGCATTGCGACAGCAGCCATATGTGGAGAAAGCCGATGATTGGGTCATGCCTCCTTTGCAAACGAAGCTTGGCGACTCCAGAATATCTTCAACATCGCTTTCACCAATACAGCAAGCCCCGTTTGCAAGCCAAGATGTTTATTACCCATCCTTCCTCTTTGGAGCCTGGAAGGTGGAGGCAACCTTACAGCAAAAGCAGTTTCCCTTTGGAAAGGACTTTGTTCCCTCAAAGTCGTTGGTCCAAGGATCTCCTCGAAATCGGAATGAAAAAGTAGGAAATACGGTCAATGTTGAATTGCACTACTTTTCAATGATAGCTGATGACGCTAAGATTCCAAATTTCGACTTAAATTTGACTGATCCGCAACCGAGAATTATTGCTGATCGAAGATTCAACTCGATATCCACTAGCCACGCCTACGAGCAGCTCACGCCAATAGAAGAAGTAGACTGGGACTACCGCGTCGATCCCACTCGATTAACCTTTCGTTTTGGGGCCGCTCCGGTCTCAGAAGACATGCGTCCTCTGGGGCAACGAAGAGGAGAAGCTTATCTCACAGCAAGGCAAACCGAGCTTTCCAAAAATGGTGCTTTTTGTGCAGCTGAGCGTAGTCGCTCGGTTTCAGTCGGGCCTGGTACCGTCACTGCCGCGGACCAAGAATCGATCACGGAGTTTCAACTACAGCCGGACGGTAGTGTCAAGGGGATATCACGTATTGCCGTATACTTAACTCCAAACCCAAACTCTAGAGAGGGCGTGCTGTGGCAACAGGTTGGTGGAAAAGCAGTTGCGTTCTACGACTATGATTGGAGAATGACACGAAAGGGAGGTAGAGAGCTAGATCAAGAAGAATCAGTAAATCCAAGAGAGTGTGTGGTTTCGCCGAGGAAGACACTGCAATGCATTGCAAGCTAAAATGATCGAAAATACATAAGCTAATATTGCTAGAAGAAACTATTGCCATTGCCCGTTTCAGAGTTTGTTCTCATGAGAATGCTCCGGATTCAACCCGAGCAGTCGGGGGGTGATGTTTCTGTGTTGCTAAAGTGGCATCGATACGGGAGGTCCGGCAGAGTGATGACAGAGATGTTTTCCCTATTGATGAAGCAGGTTGTCGTCTTCACCTCTGTTGCCGACAGCACCCACAAACTATAGTTCAGTCTTAAACAATACTTCGGTTTTCACTCTGGTGGGCCTATTGTAGCCCCTTTCAACCCTCTCGGGAACTGAAGGTGTCCAACGGCAAGTGTCAAAATTCATTGTGGTTGTCCTTGATCAGCACTCAGAGAAGAAATAAACGACCAAAATGAGGTTATAAAGGTGAAATGCAGAAACGATCGAGGCTTGGAACTGTTATGAAGCATTCGCCTAGGGCACGCACGCTGCATGGATGCATATGCCTCCTTGTCATACTCGTCGAAATACCACTAGGCCACAGTGCTTCTCATGCGTTACGAGCTCCTGCCACAGCTGTAATTATTGGCTCAAGCCGCCCAGTCCTTGATCTTTTCCCAGAAAAATCATATCCGACGAAAGCAGCTAGACATGATGATGAAGGGACGGTTAGGAATCCTTTCGGATATATCAAATTGCGGCTTTGTAGTTATTGGTCGAATGTTTGGAGGGGACTTTTCTTCCGAGATAAGAACGGAATGCGCTCGGATAAGAGGCAAAAGCAGCCCCCCGCCAATATATTGCATCAAGTCAAACAATCACTCACCAATCTTTGGTTTGGCGTATCCCATGTCTTGCAGCACTATACACTTATTTGGCTCTTCCTAAAGTTAGGGACTGAGGTGGTCCATGCTCCTCTCGCATTTGTCCTGGCGGTTGCTGCTGATAAATATCCGTCCCTCTATCGAAAAACGAGAAAACAATTGGTGAACTTTCTCATCTTTTTGGACAGCGTGGCAGCGCCAGTTGATGCCGCACTCCTTGAACTGAGCGCCCTGGTGTTTCTCTATCCACTATATGGTGCATGGATACCAAGTCGCAGCGAGAGCAGTCCGCGCAGCAAGTCAATGTGCTTCATGAACAAATCATTTCCTGATTTTTCAATTCTACATAGAGTCGTGGCAGCTCCACTAATAGAAGAAATCCAGTATCGGTGGGTGTTCCACAGCTGCTGGTTGTTGGGGACCACCAGCATCCATCGTCGCAGGGGACCGCACTATACGAAATCAGCGCAACAAGACTCCCAAATGTCACATGCAACTGAAACCGACAAGGCATCACTGAAACAACATCTGTTAGTCAAGGTCGAGCCTTGGGTACTGAGCAGCAGTATGCTATTTGGGATGGCTCACATCGGAAACTGGATGCCACTGAACAGGAAGTTCTTTTTTGATGAAATTGCGATTTTTCTGCGTCTAGTGTCTCGCAAGGACGAACATAAGTATCCTATGCGCTTCTTGAGAGACCAACAGGTCTTAGCGAGTGTGTACCAATCGCAGCATGCTTTTGTGGCTTCCTTGATTTGTTTTGCCCCCCTCTATCAGCATCGAGGGGTTATGGCTGCGATTGGGTCACATGCTACCTTGAATTTGATTAACTCTTGCATTCCTGGACGTCGTTACATTCTGGCGATTGGTGCAGGGATCTATAAGCTTTTGCAGATGAGTTTCTTAGAGAGCACGATAGAAACAGGTTCTAAATAGATCGCTACATCATTGTACCCCCTCAACCTGTACTACCATAGGAAAGAGCTATATCTACAAGCCGCGAACGCCAATACGAGTAGCATAGTATTGATAAGAGACCTTGGTTTATCTGAATGCCAAGCTCTTGAGCCTTGTGGTTTAGAATACAAACTATGTCAACTTGTGCATGACATCATCTTTGAATGCATCATATCCGTATTCTGGTATGTTGTGCATTGCAGCACGAAACACATCGACAGAGGTGGCGTCTGGGGATTTATTTCAGTTATCCAATACTCCATGGGCTGAAACCTGGGGATCCATCAGAGATTTCCGTATCTGCAGGGAGCGATATCGATACCTTTGTCAAATGAAGTCGTCATTTCTGCATGCTTCAGGTTTCTCAAAATCAAAGAGGAAATAATCCACTTTCAAAAACTCGCAAAGGTTCCTCATGGTACTGTTTGAAATAAGGTGGGCCTTCCTCGGGAAGTATGTGTTTTTGAAGGAATCTAACGATGCATCTCTTCCGTCTCCTTTTGCATCTTGGTACCGTACTCCAACTAGTGCCAAGAAACCACGCAACTCGCTTAAGTCTCCCACTATCCGAACTTGTGGATCGATGACTCCATCGTTCGTCAGCAAGAAGTTCGATTGCGGGAGAGAATGTATAGCGCATAAACACGAAAGCCGCCGTTTGCAAGACGTGCCATGTCCCATTTCTATTGTTGTGTTTAGCCAGGTTCGTATGCGTTTATCGTAGCTCTCTACAGGCATCTTCCATCCCATTTCTTTTTTGTAGCGTTTTCCACACTCCTGCCAGCCAGATAGGAAATGATCCAGCGGATCCCTTACGGTAGCGATAAGGGTTTTGTTCTTTATTCTATATTTCGGTATTGCCCTATGGGATACCTGCTTCTCGACTGTTGTGCCTCCATTCTTAAAGATATGCCGATAGGCATACTGTTTGTTGAGAACAACCGAGTGCCATTTGCCCGTCTTGGCTACATACAACATTTCTTGCGGAAAGCTTTCGTGCACAAGATCTTTCATCCTGTGAAACTTTTTCTGTTGGCGAAGGGATCGAGTCAAATTCAATTTGATCATTTCATGTTCAAAGGGAAACGTGGAAGGTTGCTCAGTTTTTTCGACAGTGGTGTTCACAGTTTTTAACGATGGACCCTGGAACCAGTGAAAGCAGAGTATGACAATTGTCGTTGCCCTGCAAAGCCACGTTAAAGAGACGGCGGCCCTCGTCATTTCGAAGTCTGCCTTGTTACTGTGACCTTGGAAAGTAGTCTCTTGTTTGTACCATTTCCTCCACCAAAAATTCTTGGACACGTTTTTGCCCAATTGACCAAAATGACTGATCATTTGACCAAAATGACTGGTCGTCGCCTAATTTTCTTTCCAGCTCCAACGTTCAACTACGGTAGACTAATCATGTGGGAGGTAGTCACTTAGTCCCTCACATATCCCCACACGTGTCACCTAGACTGTCCACAACCTCACAGGTTGTGACCTATTACCGCTTCCCCAATTGACAACATCATTCATAGAGGAGTCGGCCACACGTGTCATCTAGACTGTCCACAACCTCACAAATCACCTTCTACTGTGCTTCTAGACGAACATAATAGAAGCTCCTACGTGTTTGTGTTCCAACTTATAGTACTGACAGTGGACTATTCACCTTCTAATCTGCTCCTAGACGAATGATAATGAAAGAGAAGAACTAACTGCCAGTCGTTTCTCTAGCTATCCCAATCACTTTCTTGCTTTGCATGGTTCTGGTCGTTCAAAATCAAAAAGAAAGTAGTCCAAGCTCAAGAACTCGCAAAGCTCTCTCATAGTGTCATTTGCTATGAGATGTACCTGTTTTGGAAAGAAATTGCCTTTCCGAAAGCTCAGCAATGAGTTCTTTCCAATTGGGGTTGAATAGTTGTAAGGAATGCCCACCATTTCCAACAACTTTGGCAATTCTCTTAAATCCCCCACTAGACGAATCGCGGGATCGATACGACGGTCCTCCGTAATTAAGAAATTCGCTTGTGGCAGTGAATGAAGGGCACACAAGCATTCCATGCTCGGGCCACAGGCTTTCTGTCCCCCCAGTGCCAAGAATCGGACTCGTTCAAGCCATTTCTGTATTCGACCATTGTATTCCGAGTCGAATGATTTCCTTTTCGATGTCATCATGTACGATGGGAATCGCTCTCCACATTCCTGCCAACCGGATAGAAAATGATCGATCGGATCTCGGACCACGGTTATACTGGTGCGATTTTTCCCGATATCCTTTTTCCGTACCTGCTTGGCACCAATTTGGTGTTCCACAGTGGTTCCACCATTCTTAAATATGTGTCGAAAGGCAAACTTTTCGTTGAGAAGGAATGTATGCCATCTGTTCCAGTCCAAAGTATACATCATTTCCTTGGCGAAGATACTGCTATCGTCGTTGTTGATCGTATCAAAATCCTCCTTCCTGCTGTAGAACTTCAATTGCTGTCTCAATGACAGGAGCAAACCCCGTTCCTCCATTTCTTGTGCAAACGGAACAGTATTTGAACTGTAATTCTTCTCTATTCCTCCTTGCTGTAACCCAATAATGTTGAAAGCAGCATTTTCGGAGGAATGATAAATACTGCTGTCGTTGTTGGAGATGGATCGGTCCGTGACCACCGCGAGTCGAAATGACTGATACATAAGTATCGCAAGAATGGAAAGGGTTCCAACGAATCTCATTGACTTGACTGGCTTTAGCGGATTGCTACTCTACTATTGTTTGCTTGGAAATAGCATCACATGTGTGGATCATGTCGTATAGAGTCTCTTTCGATGGCGTTTGTTTTCGCTGTTGTTGTGGGTGGTCGATTATATATTTTAGGATTTTGGTGCGTTGCAAAAGAGAAAAGGTCATTTCGGAGAATTCGGTGTACATACTCTGTACAGTAGTATTTCGACTGCATTGACTGATAGAAACCCCACAAAACCCTCATCCGACATCCGTAAATTTCCACACAATGATGTGCCACAAACCACGTTGCTTGTACTACAGTATCGTGCATCAAAAATTTTGGCGCGGCATTGCCAGCTGCACAAAATCACGTTGGTGAAGACGACAGTTTCTATCGTCGCTCGTGTCGTCGGTTAGCATCTCCAAGTCAAAGCCATCACAGTACCTTCCTCTCCTCCTGTGTCCAACCTGGGAAGATGGTGGCTTATGACAGCAGCTCAGCATGGAGGAAGGTGGACGCTCAGTTCCAATGCCTGAATTGCGGCAAGTTGTGCAACGGCACTATGAAGTCGAAAATTAGCAATGGAAGAACCCTGTTCGTCTGTTCTGGTCTTGTGCGCCATATAACTCTGGCCGCAGATCGCTCCTGTATGGAACTCTACAGATCCAACGGGCTGGTATCCTATACCAGGACCTATTCCAAACTCAAATTTGATCTCGAATCTTCAATGAGGGGGGTGCTCGTAGAATCACCCCGTCCAGCTAAGAAAGCTAGACTCGATGTTGCTGGTTGTGGCGACTCGAATGATTTGAACAATAACGAGGATGATAACGGCAATGCCAACCAAGAACAGGAGGACAACAATGACAAGACTGTTGATTTCAGATTGAAAAACGGTGGGGAGGAAATCTGTGAAAAAGTGGAGGAAGAGTGCCCTGCGGGGGAAATCTCAGGAGACGAGAACAAGGGCGATTCAAACCAGAGCCATACCACAGGAAAAGTCGATTCAATGGAGCGCTACAAAGAAGGGAACAAGAGATCCTGCAGCAGTTCTTCAAGTCCTCAGGTTCCCACGATCCCATGCCCTACCTGGAGCTATTGAAGATCATACGGAAATAGAATCTCGCCTGGAGGCGCTGGATGATTTGATTTCATGCAGTGGGCTCATCAGAAGATGAAATTGAAGAAGAAAAAACGTGAAGAAACCCATTTATCTAGTATTAGCCTCATTGAAATGGCTGCTCCACCTTTTGACCATAGCAAGCTCAAATCATCATCGGTATTATCAATTAAAGAGTCCTCAAATAGCAAAGTTGTTTGGGAATCAACTGTTTGAAATCAACAGAAAGGCGAGGCCCTGGATTCATGAAATTGGACCCCACCACATCTTAGGCTGGCGGCTTGTTGAGAAGAACTCATTACTTAGTAGTTGAAATGTCTGCTCCACCTTGACCATTGCAAGCTCAAACTATCATCGTTATTATCAATTATAGTCTTCAAATAGCAAATTCGGAACTCAAATGTTTGAAATCAACGGAAAGGCGAGGCTCTGGATCAAGCATTGGGTGCATAGTAGTTGTAGTAGTCAGCAGCACAGGCCACAAGTACTGCATGTGCATCGGTTATATTCAGGATAGCATCCCTGCTCTACAGCGAGCTACTAGCTACTGTCGCTAAAGTCGATTTTCATTGGATCAGCTTGCTCTGTTGGTGGCGACAATCCATCTGACAGGGGAATGCTCTGTTTGTAAACCTTAGTAGGCAAAATCGGCAACAAAGTCTCGGAGTTCTTTGTATCAGCATCTTCGCTCATCAAATTGAAGTATTGAAGACCTCTCAAAATAATGCAAGGAAACGAGAATGCCTGAGTTTCATTAATGTCATGGCTGCGAAGCCGCATCCGTGTTGCCTGTTGGGCCAATACTGCCGCCGGTTTCTCTGTGCCAAGCGAAAATAGGATTGCAGCCAACCCAAAGGGAACCCAGCAGCCACAAAGAGGTTCCTTTCCTCAATCGTAAAAAAATAATCCGTAGCTACTTGTGATTAGTGGTGACATTCGAACTGTCAGATAGGCGTTCAAGCATTTGGCCCAATCGGTTCTTGTCCTGTCCTGTCCAGCCAAGCCAAGCCCGCGAACTTGTCCTTGCCAACCCTGACAGGAATGATCCAGTCAAAGCCCAAGGTTTCATTTTCGTGGATGCGTTTAGGTAGGCATGCCACAACAGGCGACCCATTGCAAAGAGCCTTTTCGGTTCGTGGCATTTTTCCACGGACAAGCCAAGAATGTCAACACTGTTGTTCCTCAACCCGATTCCATGGTGAAATAGACGTGGTTGCATTGCCTCACGAGATTCTCCCTCAGCATCTTTTTTGTCCCACCTTCTTAGAGGGACCAAAATCAGAAGAACGCCCTGACATTTTGTGGTGGCTTATTGATGAGTAAGTTGATAACAGCACGAAGAAGTCATTGTTATGATACCCAACATGCCGTACGGTGGTAGGCAGCGAAGAAAATCAACATTTCTATACTGCTCAGCTTCGAAGTTGTGAAGCTTCATCCACAACAAAAAAAGTACAGATCCTTCAGGCGCTGAATTAGATTCATCATCATCATCATCAGCGGAAGAGTCCTTGACGTCGTTCATCTCCTCAGCTTGTTCATAACAGAAGAGTCCTTGACCTACAAGTTCGTTTTGTCAGCTATAACCTAGAGATCGTATCTGTCTTTGTTGGAATCACAACTCTCGGCAAGAAGGTCAAAAAAGCCTCTTTCCACTTCACCCCTTATCCTGCGTTGCACATCTCGGTTGTCGATCCTTACATTGGACTTAGGATAGGCCTGAGCAGAGGCAAACGACAAATACACAACTTTGGCCCTCAATAGGAGCATTTTCATTGATTCGACGGCGAATGGTGTCCATTAAATATAGACTCTCCATATCCGGAGCTTTGCATTATGCAGAAAAATGGATAAAACTCCTGCTTGCTTTGACTTTTCTCTGTATCCCTTGCGTTAATTTTCCAAGTTTCCCCAAGAACGCTTTTTTCCACCGCGATCTACATACTCCGTTGCAAAAGCCCCCTCCGCCGTTGCAGCCATGGCGTCCTTCTCCGTTGTAGCCATGTCAACCTTCCCAATTCTTGGTGGCGACAGATCCTCGACTCGGAGGAATATCAGCCAACAGCGACGTAAAAAAGTCGTTCAAATCAAAAGGATCTCATAAGAGAGACAAGAAAACACAGGGCCAAGTATTTCTTGAATATGAACAAAAGAGAATCCTTGTCCTCTCCCTTTGTCACCTCTGCCTGAATGTATTCAAGCCACTTCTCTTCTGTTGCTGGCTCCAATCGAAGCCTCCTTACATGCTTTGCTACTGTTGAGTTCAAGTCTTGGTTGCTACCCGACTTCATTATTTTCAAGTCTCTGTGTGATTCGTCGCTATCCATTTTGTTGTTGCTGTTTGCGATCGCTTTGTGTTTGCAATGCTTTCTTATAATTATTCTTCGGTTCGGTCGTTCACCATTGCTGTGTAGTCAAATGTGTTGATACCTGGCGTGCCTGGCGCGCGCATGCCGGGCGCGCCGGACCCACATGCATCCATGTCCACCCGTTGCTGGAGTTCCCTTGCTAATATCTCAGGCCCTAGCTAGCAATAAGGCATCATGCCATATGTTATCTAGTTCACCTTTAATACGACAAGGTACACATCAATAGAACTAGATAACCTTTCAACAACCGATCGCACCTCCGATCGGCCTGAAGATTGTCCTGTGTTGCTTTGACCCAACGCCTTAAATCTTCCAGTCCCCGGTTTCCTGGTTTATTGACAAGTTTCCCCAACGCACTTGCAAAACCATGACGACTTCCGATTTTCACTTCCCCCACGAGCCTCTCACGGTCATCAATGGGAAGCCTGATGCCACTTCATTACGCAAATTAATGAAGGAATTGTGCGCCAATGCGAGCACTGTCCCCTCCGACTTGGGGGGTGGTGCCCATGGCCATTTGGGTGTTGTTCTCGACCAGGCATACTATCTTGCCACATTTGGTCACGCTTTTGTGCCTCCCACACGCCCGATCCTCCCTGTACATACTGGACGAGGATTTATCGCACCAGACACACTTCGCGATGAAAGACGTCGCTATGAAAGACGTCGCTATGACGAGGCCCTATTGGCTTTCAAAACATACAATGATGTCAAGGCCGAATTGCGAAAACAGGTACTTACTGCTGTCGCGCCAACATATTACCAAATTCTCGAACACGACGTTCTTGGATACGCTGGAATTAATGTGCTCGACGTTCTCGAACATTTGCACACCACGTACGGCACCTTAACTGCAGTGGAATTGGAAGCCAATCACGAAAAACTGGCAGAACAATGGAATCCCGATCAACCGATCGAACAATTATGGATCCGCATTCGCACCATCTGCGACACTGCCATTGCGTCCAAACAACCAATTACTGACGCAACCGTGATCACATTGACTAAGCGGGCACTCGCCAAGTCGGGCGTCTACTCCCAGGCATTGGATACATGGGAAGACAAACCTGATGATGAGCTCACTTTCCAAAACTTCAAAGAGCACTTCACCAATCAAGAGAAAAAGCGACTACGCAATCTCACTGCCCAGGCAGCCGGATTTCATGGAGCCAATGTTACTCCCGTGGTTTCACCTCCCCGTAATCAGGCTCCTGACCGCACAATCTACCAATTCGGAAATACTGAGCTGGCTTATTGTTGGTCCCATGGAATTTGCAAAGACACGAATCATACTAGTAGTTCCTGTCGAAATAAAAAGCCTGGACATCGAGATGATGCTACTATGGATGATCGAAAAAATGGGTCGCATAAGATTAATTTTGGACG
>JAAMXS010001322.1:167349-196505 GCA_019693525.1 Cylindrotheca fusiformis | reverse complement strand
ATACAGTGCTTTCGACCATCAAAACTCACACCTAATCTAGGGACGGGCACCCGCATGACCGAATATCAAACTCTGCGCTGGGAGTTGCGCAACGATGGAAGAATGCAATTCGGCTTTTGAATAGACACTAAAACTGACAATGCAGCTTAAGCTTGAAGTGTCCAGCTTCACGACCAGAGCGGATGGCCGGCATCCAAAAACGAAGCTGGCGGAGTTGAATAGAATCTAGAACAGGCATAAAGCTAACAGTAGTACTGTACAATGGAGACTCATCACACTGAAGCAAGTGCACCGTTTCTAATCCGTCATCTTCATTTTGGCTGTCTTTTACTTCGGAATCAAGGTAATGCATAAAACCAACATCACCCTTCAAAGTTCGACCGAGTCCTCAGTCGGTGGTTGGTCCAACGCACGACTCTTCAATCGGAGAGCCTCGTTTTCAAGTTTCAGTTGCTCCATTTGTGTTTCCAAATTGTATAGCTTTTCTTTCTGCGTAGACTGCACTTTGACAAGCTCACTCCGGAGTTCTACAATGGTAGCGTCTAAACTTTCGTTCCTCTCGGCCAGGTTCTTGATTCTCAATTGATCAGCAGTCATGTCGCCGTTGTCCTCATTTTCTTCAACACCATTTGCGGCCTTCTTGAACAATGTATGCATAACAGAAAGTCTCAAGCCTCCTGCTGGCGCTCGTGCTTGTTTATCCATAGCTGCTTGCAAGAACATACCCTGAGGGGCAGCATCGGTAGAGTCAGCTTCACCCTCATGGAGCTCCTTCAGCTTTTTCTCTGCTGTTTCGGCCCTGGACTTCCAATCATAAGTCTTTTCAGTCCATTCAAGAACTTGCTGGTGGGACTTTTGGGACTTCGCATTCAAGTCCTTGTTTTCTTGTTGAAAAATTCTTGTTTGCTTGTTCGCGACAGTAAGTTTCTCGATCAGATCTTCTTTCTCGCCGCTGATCTTGGCAAGCTGTTCCAATGCTTCATCCCTCTCGGCCTTGACTTCTTCCAGCTCGATTTCAGTTGCCTTTATTCTTTCCTTTGCTGATAAAAGATCCTTAACATCATCTGTTCTTTTGTAGTTGTCAATCTCCATTTGTAGCTTGGCAATCGTCTCGTCCTTTCTGGCAAGCTTTGCAGCAGCATCCAAGCGCTCTCCTCGTAATTTGCCCTGCAATGCTGTATTTATCCCTTCCATTTCGTTGACTTGGAGCTTGTTGACATTGTTTCCTTCTTCCATTTCTTTTTCTAGATATTCTATCCGTGCCTTGCACTCATCAACCTGTTTCTGCTTCTCAGCAAGTGAAGCTTTTGTCGCGTCTAGCTCAGCCTGCAACGCCCTACTTCCTGCCCCCACGTCTCCATTTCCAGTTTCCAACTCTTCAATCTCGTGTAAAAGCTTTTCAATTTCATCTTCTGATTGCTCCAGCTTCATCTCTAGCTCATCTTGTAAATCGAGTTGCCTCTCCACTGCTGCCTCCAATTTCTCGATACGGGATTCCTTTTCTTCCATTGCTGCGTCTTTTTCTGAAATTGTACCCTGTGCTGCATCCCTGGCCTTTGTAAGCTCGGCAACTTGCGCTTTCAGCTCTGTTACTTCCGTTGACACTTTCAAGAAGTTATCCTTGTCTTGAATTTGCTCCGCGGTAGTTGCAACCACTTTGTGAAGAGCATCTGAGAGCTGCTGCTGAAGTTTGAATATTTCATTCTTCTGTGCATCATTTTCACTTGACTTTTGTTGTGCTATCTGCTCGTCAACAGCACCAGCAGCCTCTTTAGCAGCTTCATTGTATGCAATTACCTCCGATTTAGATTTCTTCTTTTTCTTCGGCTTATCACCTGTACGAGAAGCCCGAAGAGAGCCATCCTTTCGAAATTTTGATTTTTGTTTTGATGGGCTTCCTAAACCGTCTTCAGAACCATCTATCTGTGACGTCGCACTTGGCAGGCTTCCAACGCTTTCTTCTTTTGACATGGACGCATGGGTGCCTTTCGACTTTAAGCTTCCAGGGCTGCCAACAACTTCTTTGCCTGCAGCGGCAGCAGCTGCAGCAACTTCTTTCCGAGTTTTCCACGTCGATGGACTACCAGGAGCCTCTTCATGGGACTTCGATTTCAACTTCCTTGGTCTTGATTTTGAACGAGCCCGAGATTTTGAACGAGCCCGAGATTTTGAACGAGCACGACGATGACGTGAAGTTTCCTCCTCCTGAGATTTTGATTTCGAAATGCTAATAGAGTCCCCTCCTTGAGATTTCGATTCTTCAGAGTAGGATTTTGAAAGGCCCACTGACTCCTCTTCTTGAGACTTTGATTTAACAAGGCTGATAGAGTCTTCATCTTGGGACGACGATTTCGATACGCTCAGTGCGTCTTCGTTCCGTGACTTTCTTTTCGAAGGGACCCCCGAACCTTCCTCTTCTTTCAACTTCGATTTCCTCTTGGATTTCTTCTTCTTTCTCCTTTTCTTTTTTTTCTTTTTCTCTTTCTTACTCTTCTTAGCACTACCACTCACGCTTTGACCCTCTTCTGTGTCGTCTTCATCCATGGCTCCCATTATCACGGCGTCAGTGTCACTGTCGCTGTCGCCACTGTCACTTGAATCGTCTGATCCAGATGACCAAGAACCCAAGGCTTCAGTTGAATCGGGTGCTTGCTCTGTTGTGACACTTGCGACACTCTTGCTCTTATCAGTACGCCATGTATGCTTTTGCCCTGCTCCACGCTCCATCAGCTCGCCATCAAATTCATCCAAGGTGCTTGCGATTGCATGACCGTCGGCATACCGCTTACTTCCATTCCGAGAAAAAGGATTCGGCAATTCGGACAACTTATCATCATCTCCCTTTTCGTCAATCAAAGTACTTTCACCATCGACTGATGTCGACTCTTCATTTGTGCTCCAATCCCCGAAACCTCCTTTTTCGCCCTCTGGTTGAGTATCATTTCGAGTGGAATCTTCAGAGTCATTTGCATCAGCACCGTTCTGTCCATTGCCTTTCTTCTTTGCGCCATTGCTTCGTTTTATCTTATCTTTCGCCATGTTGCCTTGCTTTATAAGGATCAACAGTGCAAGGCAATGGGGGCTTGCAACATCTAGTCTAGATGTTGTGTCGTGATATGTTGGAGGCAAACTGGGAATCGAGGGCGAGAAGAAGAGTTCACTGCTCTCTGATTTGGCGACGAATGTGCGAGCCGGAAAGCACGAATACAAGTCATCAAAATGCGAAAATCGACTGACCGTCGCACCGTGGGTCAATTGCGGTGTTCAAAACAGTCTGTCATTCGCCCAACAGCGAACAGTTCCAACGATCATCAAATGGGCAAACTCTTTCGCCTGTTTGGCAGCATGATTGGAAAATCACCGTACTGTGGATGCTTTCAATAAAGATGAAGCGACTATCGCTATTTGCGTGGGCGCTGATAGGTTACTTTTCTTTCGTATTGGCTGTTGTCGCAACCAACAGTGAAGTGGGTGATGAAATTGGCTTGAGAGTCTCCTTTCGTGACGATATCTTGCAAGGCGCCCCGTCTTGTCAGCTTTCTTTCAGTCGAGTCGAGTTACTCAATCTGGTAGGTTTTGTCGCATGCGATATTTTTCGCCCACTCATTCTCAGAGTGTCGACGCAATTCGATGTCGCACCCACACATTTTACTCCTAAACCCGGCCCATCTATTGTTGTAACTCTCAACCAACCCTCTTGTCCCTCCTCCTTCTCCTAACAGCACAAGACAGAGACTATTTTAATCCACTCAGTTCATACAACACCAGAGGAGACTGTGTTGATTAACTCGGCATCGGAGGAAAGAGTTGGAAGTACATGGAACGACGAGGTAATTCCACAGCAGTTGCATGTCTCCCGTTTGCTTGAAGGTATTTCGCTTGGTCCAGGACAGGCGGCAATTGTCCCAATTTCATTTCTTCCTCGGTATCCAAATATAGGAATTGGGACTGAAGATTATGCAGCATCATATCGCCCTCCACGTTTCAGCAACGTTGCAGAACTCGACCTTGAAGAAATTGTCGGTGCGAGCGCAATGGACCGGTTAAGAAACCAAGAATACGACAAACTACTTGGTCATGATCCAAACGGAGTTCGAAGGAACAATCTAGACCCTTCCCTGCTTCCAGAGGAAGATGACTTCGAAGTTAAAACGACAATTGTAATCGACACAACCAGGGGAATGATTGAACTACCGGTAACCGCTTCTAGCAAAAGGGTAAACTCCTATGCTGTCCCAGATACCATCCAGTTTCGTCATCCAGAATACGAATCCAAATTAAACGTCGACGACAGCAGCAGAGTCAGTCTGAAGGGCGACCCTAACATTCGACACCCACCAAATCCTTTTGCCATTCTTCTCGAAACTATGAATTTCAACAACCATGGTGAAAATGGGGAATCTGCATCGCCGGGCCTAGCTGAGCCGCAACGAGATTGCTACGATTTGTTTCTGTCCAACCCTTCGCCATCTGAGGAACTTGAGATATCGGAGGTGCTCATATCTAGTCCGGAGATGCTTACCGTCGAATTTGATCCTCAACGCCTGCTTTTGTCGCAGGATATTCCCATGTACACAACTGAACCTTCACAAGCAATTCGGCAGTGGACCGAGGATGGCCCGCTATTTTTGCCACCTGATTCTATTGACAATTATGTTGTTACTATATGCACATCATCAAATGACGACGCGCATCACGATGATGAGAATTATGAAATTAATCTTGAGGAAATGGGAATTCGGATAGAATCAGCTAGTTCAGAGCAAAGCTTGGGATTTCTACAAGTCACAATGAATGAAGAATCGCTTTTTATTGGACTAGAGCGAGCACCAGCTGAACCAACGTCGATACAGGATCTCTCTCGTGAAGGTGAAGAGGACATTGCTTCAAAATCGGAGTCTGAATCTTCTTCCTTGCTTATAGCAACACCAGAAGAGGCCGAATTCCATTTCATGTCATCACAACAACGAACAATGACTTCCAAAATCCAATTACTAAACAAGTCCCCGGCTCCAATTCGTATCATGAGGGTGACTACTGGCGTAGCAAATGACGATGCGAATGTCGAGGTTGGCCTGGAATTGCTTGGTCTTCATGTGAATGCTAGTTTCGAAGCTTTGGGACCATCGCTGGACCCCCTTGTACTTGACCCAGGCGATGGATCTGCTGGATCGGTTGTCATATCATCAGAGGTGAAGCGTGGCATTGTTGGCTTACCCATTGCTGCCCTCCACTTCACCGGCGCGGTTATTATTCGAGGAACGATGGACACGGATCACAATTTTGACCAATGGAGAAACGAATTGGTTCAAAATCCTCTTCATGATGTTCATTTGGTTCTTGAGATCCCATTCTCGGTGACTGTGGTGAATGGTCGTATTGATTTGATGATCGAGCGGTCAACACATCCATATCCTCAGATATTCAGTGCTCCTCCCTGGGACAAAACTGGGCGTATCATATCGGCCCTTCATTTTCCGTTGTCGCGACTCGAGGCCTCAGATGGATCTGAAAATCCGCTACCAACTCAGAACTACCAGGATGCGAAAGAAGTCGTTCACGACTTGCTTGTTGCAAGCAGCAACAAAGCAATGTCCTTGACCCTCGACGGCGCTGAAGTATTAACAGAGGAAGGCGAAGTCAACAGCGAATCTGTTTGCAATAGATTCAATGTGTCGGTTGTGAAGCAATTTAAACCATCATCTAGAAAAGCCAGTGATTTGAAAGAGCTTGGGTATCTTTCGGTACATTATAAATTTGAGGAGAACGGAGGTGTGAGAAGACGAAAGATGCGCGAGCCAGATGAAACTGACTGGATTCATGCTACAACATGTTACCTCAATGTCATAACAAGCCCCGAATATGTCGGGTTTCAGCGTGTCCCGCTCATAATATTTCCTGGACATCTCGAGATATCAACACCGAACTCTGTTTCCGACGCCAGCCCTGAATTAGATTCCCCGGACAACACTCAGCAAGGAAATGGACCAACAGCGACTGGAATGAGCTTCCTCGGTATGCTAACATGGCTTCGATCTTCCGTTGTTGGAAAATCTCTCATTGACGTGATAGGGAGCGTGAGCGAGGACAGAGGCTTGAAAGGATTTAGGAAGTTTCTTCGGACAATATGCAGGCATTCTCCTATAGTTGACGATGATTCAAAGCTCAAGCCAATTCTGTTAAAAATTGGTGCTATTGAACACAGTGAAATTGCCCAGACACCTCTATTCCTGACAAATCACAACCCGGTTCCAATTACAGTACAAATCGACGTTGGCGAAGTTGAAGGAATGAGCATTGTTGTCGGTCGTGATGCTAGCCAGGGGGCTGGCGATGGCAACAACATGCTTGACTACTTCCCAAGATCACTTGGATTGAAACAAGTTGTCAACAGCGGAAGACACCAAGGTCAACCTTTGGATGGGCTTCGTCAATTCTTGCTGTCAAACGACAAGTCGATCGCCTTCGCCTCTCGATTTCCCTTTCGTGACGCTGTGTCTATGAATAAGGCTGCCACATCAAAAGAGCCTCTTCTCGAGCCATTATACAAACTCTACTCCTATGCAAAGTTCCATCGTGGACAGCTTTCGGAACGCTCCTTATCGAGTACTGCAACGTCAACCGTTTCTCCTCCTTTGTACGAGTCATTTGAGGCTCAAGCATCGAAACCACATTATGCCCAATTGCAAGGGCCAATCATCGTCTCCGGCGATAAGACTCTCGCAAGGTCCCTGAATGTGGTCAGGCAAAATTTGACAAGTAGCCACGATTCAGGGTCCAACGTCCTGATCCCTCCTGGAGCAACAGCAAGATTTGAAGTGAGAGTCAGAGCTCCGCCAGCAGGTTATCTGCGCAATGATATCAGTCAGGTCATTTCCACGGGGCTTGTCTTATCAACAAACTTTGGGAATATTATGCCTATATTTGCTACGTTCGAAGCCCTTCAGGGTCAATTGCACGTTTCTCAGGTTGGAACTGTTCTTCCGTGGGATGGAGAAGCTCCTGGATTTGGCACCCCCGCTAAAGAAGATGGTAGCATTATTCCTGTCCCATTAGGACTTTATTGGAAGTCTCCAGACCTTGAAGATGGGACTCAGAAGTCTCCCCTAACTATTCCGCCAGGACAGACAGAATTGCAGCGCAGAACATTTATCATTAACGGCACTGCCACGGACGGAACAGATGCGGTATCTTTGCATCTGACTTCAACCTTCTCTCGGGAAGTCCGCCTTCTTCAACTTGAGAGCTGTAACCCCTGGTTCCAGTTTGTCTTGCAAGAGTTAGATGGAGAATCTCACTCCCATTCTGACCGAGGGGTCAACGTTGGTCTTCTCTACAGCACTGTTTCCTGTGCTGCCGAAGGCGTTATCGGGCTCCGATATCCATCGTTTTACCAGTGCGCTATGAATTGGCTTGCAGATCGTTCTGATTTGCAGCCTCCTGGTTGTGGACGCATGCCTGTTTTCCAGAAAAGGAAATTAGATGATAAATCTGGTGTTGACGCAAGCCACAGTGGCGTAGGGAGAGTAAGAACCGCCTTCGAAAGAGTCTTGTCGTTGCTGAATGAAGCATATTCGGATGATGATCAGGTTTTGGAATCCAACAAGACCTCGATGTTTCCAGGAAGGAGTTCAAACCACCAGAGGAATTTGATTGCCATCAAATCAGGAAGGAGGAGATCAAATGGTATAGTTTCGCTTTCTCTACTCAATTCATTTGCTGAGGCTTGGGATGCTTGGAGGATAGCAAGTGATTTTGGGTTGGGATTGCTAAGTTCAAATCTTCGCGCCAGAATAGAGTACGAAACATTTTCCGGCGAAAGGAAGTTACTGCCAAGTATGGCGAATCGTCGAAGCCTCTCATTATCTATACACAATCTTACCATCGAGAGTGTCTTGAGGGCTCCCAAATTATTTAAACCACAACTTGGTCCTGGCCTTCCGGATCTTGGACGCGACACTCAGGGACCTGCAGTTGTTGATTTTTCGCCGACTGCGGTCGGAGCAGTTGCTTCTATGACAATTCCGTTGCGGAATCCTACTTCAGTACCTATTCGAGTTCGCCTTGGATCTGCGCCATCGTCGAACAAACCGGCGCAGAGTATTGAACACGCTGCTGAAGACTGGATTCGAAATCGATTCCTCCAGAATCTTGCTAGCCCGTATGTCCAAAATGGTAAACCTGAGTCGGGTGGAAGCAATCATCATCTTTGGTGGAATGGAGGGGGCTTGTTCTATATGGGCGATGGCCGGGGAGATTACATTCGATCGAATCACAACATCACGATCAAAGCCGGAGCTGGGGCACACGTTAGTTTGGTAAACCCTTCACTCCATTCAAACTCAGCTTTTGTCATCGGCTGTGGCCAACGATGCGGAATTCGGACTGGCAATGCGAAAAAGGCAAAAGATTACACTGGTCCTGAGATGAGTAGTCCCATCGGAGCAGCTGCGGCTGCAGGAATTACTCTTCTGGGACGTAAACGCTACCCACTTCCTCAGGCGAATACCATGGCAACTGATGAACCAAATGTAATTGCTGGAGGAGTTGCAGGAGACAGCGGACCGGCAGCTTTTGCAATACCATACTCTTCCTTGGATGAGATTGTAATCCCTCCGTTTGGCGAAGCTGAGATAGGACCGGTTTATTTTCGTCCACCTGGTCGGTTTGGTGTCCTCGGCTGTAGCTTGGCACAAGAGAGCGAAGCAACTCACTGGGGACTGCAAACAAGAAGTTTGTGTGAAAGTGAGGTTTTTGAATCAATGATCTTTCTTGAAAATTCCCTAACTGGTCTTGAAAGGCTGGTGCTCCGTGGGAAAAACGTGCATGGGCGACTTTACTTTTTGGATCCATTTCCTGAAGAGGGACAAGACGCTTTTGGTGATATCGAATTTCGCAGTGGTCGTTCGACATTGATATTCCCTGGAAGCAGTGAAAGACAGAGCTACCATCATGGGAAGGGGGGTCCTAGTCCGGTTGTCAAGGAAGTTTTGCTGCATAACGGGGGTGACGTAGGGGTAGAAATAGGAGTGATATACTTGGCGGACAACAGCAAACTTTTGCACAAGAAATGGCCATATCATGGGGTTGCCTCGTCCGCTTGTAAGTTTGGAAGTTTTCGTCTCTTTGATTGCTACGAATCGAATCAATCCAAGTTTCTTGGGGACCATGGGGGTTCATTCGAGAACATTCACGCTGGATTCGAGCTTGCCCCAGGCGAGAATCGGTCATTATTCATCGAGCATCTCCCTGATTGCACTAAGCAAGATGAGTTTATCTCGCTAAATGTTGAGTATTCCTACAGCAATTCCCAGTTTATACCGAACGAGACTGGAAGAACTAGGATGAAAGAACGCAGTGGAGACCGGCGACAGAAGATCGATCTTTCTATTGGATATAGAATGAGTGAATCTGAGCTGACTAGATGTGTTCCAGTTGGCAGTGGTGCCTTCAATTCTGTTGTGCGTCCGAATAAAGCTGGTTCAGCGAACAAGAACGTTACTGATTCATTGGCAGATGCCGTGAGTTTCCATGAATTCAAATTTCGCGGAGAAAGAACATCAACTATCGCCAGTTTATACGAGGGGACTTTTACCAGGATTTGCGATTGTTTTCTTCTGCTAGCTGCCTTCGCCTTGCTTGCTTTCTCTTGGACAACAATGCCGCAAGCGGTTGAGAGCATTTGGTTCAAATTCGGAGCTTCTGCACGTCCAAAGGCTATGACCAAATCAACCACACCGAAGTCAGCTCAAGTTAGCAAGACTCGATGGTTCCCGCTGTTCCGTTGCCTTGCACGTGCTGATCCGACCGCAGCAGAGCTTCAGACCTTGGGTAGAGAACAAATTCGACAGGTTGTTATTGGTCGATATAGGTCAAAAGGAACCATCCCTCCCCACTCACTCACTAGTTCTAGTTTCTTGACGAGAGAAAGGACGAGCAAAATTGCAATTTCTTCTGCTCAAGGAAAAGAAGTTGGGACTGGAAACGACAGGGCTCGCACATTAAGTGACACTCTGTTCCAAAACGTTTCAGCGGAAGATGATAATATGGCCAAATTTGTGCTTCCTCTAGGTTTGGGCTGGAGAACTGCTTATTCAAGAGGCATCATCAACGATTCTTCTATTGAGGATAGTGATTTGGTTCTGAAGACAAAGCAGCTTATGCTGACGAGAAACAGTGCCGGAGAAGATGATCCTACGGATCTTTCGACTGGCACCGATCAGTATCAACAGCATGGTCCAACGGAAAATGACGCTGAGACATCGGAGGAGAATGACACGTTGGGGGATAGGTCAGAAAGCAGCTCTTTGGACAGCTTGGATGCCAGGAATCATGCAACTGCTGAAGAGTTCTCGATAGTGGCGGGGCATGAAAGAACTCATGGAGCACATGACACCACCGATGGAGAGCAGTTGAAGCACGCGCATTCCGGTGAAAGCGACTCGAATTTAGATGAAGAAAAACGACAGCACAACGAGGTTGACACCGTGGACCAAGACGGAAAGGCTTGTGACGCTACGTCAAACAGAGACGAGGTAGGCAGACCTCATGAAAATCTAATCTCTGGGATAGAATCGTTAGTACAGCAGGACTCCGGTGGAAGGACGGGTGATGATGAGAGACAGCATGTAGTGGCCGAAGGATCGACAGATACCATTCCTGCCGACAAAAAAGGAGTTTGGAATTCGATATCTGGAGAAGGCAGAAACAAGCGAAATGGTGGCAAGATAGATGCAAAGGAACCAAGTGGTTCATCCACTTCAAAGGAAGATGAAAAACATCCAAACAAAATTGATTTTGGGGACAAGCAACGTGAGATCACAATTCATCAGGGATTTCAGACTAGTAGCACCCATGAGAAAGGAAAATCTCAAAATCACCAAGCGTGGGGTACGCGTCCGGTGCAGAAGCGTGCTGGTGCGGAAAGAAGCAAATCTCGAATGGAGAAAGTTGTAAAGTCAGAACGTCGAAAAGCGAAAAAGGCAAGCACGGAAGGCCCATCCAAGAAGAAAGGGAAGAGTAAGGCGAAGAATCAATCGCAAGCGACTCCGGACGATCCTAGCTCAATGGCGGCAAACCAACCTGAACCATTTGGAGTTTCGAATAAAGGGCCTACGGCTGAAAATTCAACAGACACAGGATTGCGCCCACCACCTGGCCTTGCACCTCCTCCTGGATTCCTTGCTGAAGCCACCCCAGTTGAAGCCTCAACTGCTCCTGACCAGGCGACTGAGTTAGGGCCAATATTGTCTTCTCTGCTGCCTCACAATGAAGTCGGCTTTGGGCGTTCTTCCCAGCCTTCGACCTTGTCGTTTCTGCAGCCAGGTGCACCTGGAAATGACAATTTGATGTTCTCCGGCCATGGTTCATCCATTGCTAGGAATACCGAGTCAGTTTTTCCGGTCCACGCTTCACAGAATATTGCTGGGCTTGGACAACCATCTCTGCCCAGTCCGACTCAGTCAAGGGGATTCGAGTCTCAGATTAATACTCCAATGAACCCAGCTTCGTTTCAAAGCCAGAATAATGGTTTCGACGTAATGGACTTCTTAGACAGTATCTTGAACGAAAGCACACCGGAGCTGAATGTCCAGAGTCTCGAAACAAATGGCCCACTACTTCCAGGTAGTTCTCCAATCTTGTCAAATCCCTGGGCTTCGGAGGGGCAGTCGCGGGCTGCTGCGTACGGAATCTCTTTCGAGAAGCCAGAAAGTGATGATTTATCAGATGCAGAACCTATGGTTCACCATGCTGGCATCGCCGCACCAGTAGAGGACCGAAGCATGGTTGGGAACATACCACTTCTTACCCCAGCTGCGATTTTGTATTCGGATCAAGAACAACAGCGTGACAATGCAAGTACCGATGACGAAGAGGGCTTTGCTCAATCATGGATGGTTAGCGATTGAGGAGATATTGTAAGTGTCAAGTGATCGATGAACCTTGTTCTGTTTCAGGTGCATTGCCATTCGGACGCGAACGCTCTGCAGTAGTCTACTCCTGCTCTAGATAAGATCTTATTGCCATTTGGACACTACTAACACTGTAGAGTAGCCTACTCATTTTTAGATTAGTAGGTACATCCGACAAGCATCTATTCATTCTTGAGTGGTTTCATTGAATCGTCCATGAGCATCCGTTGTCAATATGCATTCTCGTCTCCAAATAACGTGCAAGTGGTGGGCCGGCGTTTATGTTTCCTCAAATATTTCACAGATTCCTTGCACGCGCAGTTCATATGTACTACGCTCCAGTCTTTTTCGGTCCAGCGAAACCAAACATTTATGGATTCGTATAGTCAGGTGTCACATCTTTATCTACCATCTAACGCTGGTGTATGACTTGCAGAATTCATATATGGAGATGCACCTGCACATTCTCTTAAATAAACGAAAGCAAGCATAGCTTCCGACCAATTTCCATTCGGGTCATCGTGGATAAAGGCATCCCACCAATGAATCCGTGTCCCACCAAACGATGAAAGAATCACTCGGAACCGTACTTTATATCCATTTCACGTCAAGAGTTGGTCATAGACCACGCTGAAGCACACGTGCTTATCCTGTCTTGTGGGAGATATCGCTGTTCTAATACCTTTGATCAAGCAAAAACATGAGCAGCAGTGTACGAAGTAAGAAGAAAAAGTCCAGCCGGAAAAGTCGTTCCAGCAAGTCCGAAACATCAAGCGATGGATCTGCTGATCTCGATGGCAAATCCTTAAAATCGGAAAAAAGGAGAAGCAAACGATCCGGATCCTTGGGTCCTCTGGAGGGACTAAGCTCAAGGTCGGAACGCAAAAAGAATCGAGAACGGGCTCCTCGTAGAAGTTCGACTGGGTACATGGCTAGTATGGCCAGCGAGGAATCGAAAGCACGCAACACGGTTGACTCACGCGGAAAAATTAGGAGAGTGAGAGGGTCGGAAGATAACAGTGACGAAGGTTCGAAGAAGTCAAGAAGATCCAAGAAGAGTACTTCGAGTAAAAAAAGCGCCAGAAGCAGTCGAAGCAAGAGAGAAAAAAGTCGAAGATCTAACTTGGCGGAACTGCAAGATCAGGCGAAAGGCAATTTGGCTGACATTGAAAGCCTGCTTGACAACAGGAAACCCATAGACACTTCAACTGACAAAGAAGTACAGGAGCAGCTTGAAAATCTCCTACAGAAAATTTTTTCTTTGAAGCAGGAGCAACTTGATGCGCAAACAGAAACAATGAAATTGAACAAGGAAAAACGTGAACTGAAACTGGAGCTCCAGCGAAGTCAGACCGACGGGCGAGAGCTTAAAGCAGAAATTCGTGAAAAAGACCTGCTGCGAAAGGATGCCGAATCGAAGGTCGAGGCTCTCGAAAAGGCGGTCGAGAGCCAGCTAGACAAGGTGGAGGAACTAGAGGAAGAGTTAAGGCGCGCCAATGATGAGATTTTTACTCTTGAGGACAAGCTAAATCACATGGAGAATGCTCTTACCCAGTCAGCAGCGAATGACGATGGGAACGGAGCGGCTGCTGAGAAGGATTTCGAAAGCAACAGACAAGAGAGACTTGAGCGTCGACTACAACAGAAAGAAAAGGAATTGGAAGATCGCGAAAGGAAGCTCCGAGAATCGCAAAAATCGTCTCGTAGTGGAGGGTCTGACAAGGGTGTGAAGCAGCTAGAGCAAGACAATAGAATGCTACTGAAAGCATTGAATAGGGAGAAGGATGAAGCAGCTTCCAAAGTTAAATCGAAAGAGGACGAAATCACGAGATTGAAAGAACAAGTGTCTCGGTTGATGTCTGGAGGAGATCCCAGTTCTGCAGCA
Source organism: Cylindrotheca fusiformis (assembly GCA_019693525.1). NCBI lineage: Eukaryota > Bacillariophyta > Bacillariophyceae > Bacillariales > Bacillariaceae > Cylindrotheca > Cylindrotheca fusiformis. The sequence continues at coordinate 182,708 of JAAMXS010001322.1, read as the reverse complement.
GCCGAAGAAAATGAAAGGCTCCAGAAAGAGCTTGAAGCAGAAAAGGAGCGCGCAGTTGTAGCTCTGAAGGAAAAAGACGAAGAGATTGCAAAGATTGAAGCTGAAGTCTTGAGCTTGAGAGAAGAGCTGAAATCTGGTGCCGGGAGCGGCAACTCAAATGATGTGCAGGCATATAAATCTGAAGTTCGGGCCATGAAAAGCAAATATGAGGGAGAACAGAGACGAAACCAATTGTTGGAAGATGACATCGACCACTGGAAATCGCTGAACATTAGTTTAGAGGATGAGTTGTCCGAATGGAAGTCGAAGGCAGAGAGATGGAAAAGATTGGCGGAAGGAAAAGAATCTTCAGGCAAGCCTTTTTCTTTTAGAGGTGGTGGTGGTGGTCGTGGCGGAGGCCCCACTCCGGCTGAAATGGCCATGGGTCGAAGCGACGATTCAGACGACGAAAGTCAAAAGGTCCAACATCAAAGCAGCATCTCAAACCTGTGGTCCAAACTGACAACGTCAAACAGAAATATTGCCCAGTCCTCGTCTAACAGCCTGGATAACGTTATTGAGCGAGCAACTTTTCACTGAATTTGGATAGTTGATTCGAACACTCGTGAAATAGCAAATAAATTGTAAAATTGTAACACACCGGACCGCACTGTATCTAGCTGTAGAAAGGGGTTTATACTCGACTAGATTGCTTGATGCTGTTAATTCTTGTTGGATTGCCTGTTGCTTATTTCCTCTTTCTAGTTGTGTTGTCTTGTTTTCTCCTCTAGTGTTCTTATTGGGTACAAAACGTACGCACCTTGAGTAGTCATAATGGTGCTTCGACCAAACAGAGTACAATAGGCGCAGTGCGATCTTAAAGCCCCTTGACAAAATTACACCGATACTTTCGGAGTAACCAATATTGTAAAGGGGTCTCGGGTGTCGGTGCTTGCCCCGATGAAAAATGGGGGTTCGGAGTCCTACACTTTGCACTTCAACGGGTGCGCTTGCAGTTGTCTAGAGAGTGTTTCTTTTGTCAATTTTGCCATCGCGCCTATACAAGACCCACAACTATCACTTGCCCTTAAAACCATGATCTGGTCAACTGTTTGATTGTGGCAGATTGTGTGCGGTAGATCGGGGGTGGGAATAGTGAACCCCTAAAACAATACCACCAAATATGGTATTGCATGCGCGGTTAAATCGACCCAGGAGGGGAAATGAGCCTGCATAGCATCATCGCTGCGTATTTGTACTTCAACTGTCGGTAACCGCCGACGGTCGTAGTTTAACGACCAGCCCCACTGTTCAATAAATATGAATTTATTCACACATACCAAGACTAAAAGGACGTCAAGCGTGCCTTGTGAATTATGGCCAGGTCACAGTCATTTTTCCTACACACCGTTCTCGCGTCTTGCGTGAGAGATCAGGTTGAGAGAGGCAACGGCAAGAAAAATAGAACGACAACGATAGCACATTCTTTGCCGGTGCAGCTCACATTGACAACGTTTGTGGCAAATTTTATTGGAAGTTTTCTGCTAAACTTTGCCTTCGTTGCAGGTTTCGCGAGCCCTCATCGGCTACTACTGCAGCAGGAATGAACAGACTGAAGAGTATCAAGAAGGCTCTCAAGGCGAAAAACGCCTCGGCCGACGGTCACGAAAATCTGGGAGATGAAGATGACACCTCCCAGGACGTTGACAATGGTACGGCAGGGATGGTTACCGGAACTCTTGGCAACTCTGCTTTTGTCAACCCCGATATTGGCGATTCCGAACACAGTTACGAGCTGGACCAACCAATCAACCTTGAGGACGACGATCGTAGCCGCAAATCCAAGAAAAAGAAGAAGAAAAAGAAAAAACACGACGATGATAGCGGCGACGATGTATCTATGAAATCTGGGAAAAGTAAGAAGAAGAAAAAGAAGAAGAAATCAAAGGTGGACGGTGACGAAGTGTCCCTGATGTCTTCATCAAGCAAGAAGAAACGGAAGAAGAAGACGAGAAGCGGGTCCAAGAGGTTGGGAGAATCAGAGAGCTCTGCACTCAGTAACACGCAAGATTCAGAGCGTACAGACCGCCGTAGCACGCATCACGACGGTGAAGGGTCCGAATCCCAAAGGCAATCGGCAATGGAGATAGATCAACCTGTGGATGTTTCTGCGTCTTCATCCGGAGGTGATCATGTGATGTCATTGTCAGATGGCGGTCATGACTCCACTAAATCTCAGAACGAGCTTGACATGCCAGAGGAGAAAGAGAAGGAAGTAGTTGATCCAATGCCTGTCTCGGATAACGAGACGAGTTCAAATGAGGGAGTGGACCCCCAGAGGCGCGAGATTTCGGGCCAATCTGACGGTAGTGGAAATGACGAGGTTGGGGTAGTGGAGGAAAGCAGAAAGGACGGCGATGATCACAGTTCCGGATCGGACGATGACATGTACTTGGAGGATGAAGGGATGGCCCCTGAAAGGAAGGATCATTCTATGGATGGCGCTGCTTCTCAACGCGATGATAGTGAGTTGGGGTCAGGTTCCATTGTTGGTCATGGCGACGACGAGTCACCACACACAAACCATGACGAACCTGAGAAGAGAAGCGAGGAAGACGATGATCAAGAGTCGGTCTCAGACGACGACATGTATTTGGACGAAGGTACGAAGGAGAGCGGTAAGACTGAAGTCGATCGCGCGATTAGTTTGGTAGAGGCAAGGAACGGGGAAGGCAATGAAGCGGCGGGGGCGTCCGTCAACGATGAGGAGGACTCGTTATCCTCGGCAATGGGCGATAAAAAACTCATCCAAACGCTTAAAACCGAACAGTTGACCCTTCAAGAGGAATTTGATAAGCTGCGGTCTCAAAAAGAGCAACTCGAGCAGACTGTAGCATCTCTGAACGAACAGGTCAAGGATCAAAACACCGCGTTGCAGAATCAACAGGAGTCCGATGGTAGTGAGAAACTCCAAGAAGAGCTAACACGAGCATTGGATGAAAAAGCTAAACTCATGGAAAGTACCCAGGTGCTAGAGGAAGAAAAGATCCAATTGCAAGAAGCAACGAGTGAGCTAAAGTCAGAGAAAGCAACACTGGAAGCGACAATTTCTACTTTAAATCAAGACATGGAGGAACAACGGGATGAAGCTGAGATGCTTCGCCGCCAGCTGAAAGAGACCGAAGACATCAAAGCAGTCAATGAAGAAGCATCTGAAAGGATTGCAGGGTTAGAAGAAGGCTTGCGCCTTTCTACAGAGGAAAAAGCTGCGATCGAAGAAGAGCTGAAGCGTGCCAAGGAGGTTTGCGATGCGGTCGCGGCTGAGAAGGACGATTTGGAAGAGACTGTGACTTCTTTGAAGGCTCAGCTGGAAACACAAACAAAGGAAAACAAAAATCTCCTGGAAGAGCTATCGAAAGCAACGGAAGAAAGCACTTCATTGCATGCGACAGAAACAAGCAGCCAGCAGGTCGGGGAACAAACAGGAGAATTGGCTGCAGTCCAAAAGCAATTGGAAGACGCTCTAGAAATGAATGCACGACTTTCAATGCAGCAGGACAAGCAGGGGGCTGGTGTTGACGATGTCAAGAATCAGAGTAGTTCGGAATTGGAGGAAGAAATGAAGTTGATTTTAGAAGAGAAGACGAAATTAGAAGAAACTGTCGATTTCCAGGACGACCGGCTTGAAAAACTGGATCAGAGAAATGCGGAGCTGGAAGATGAAATGAAGTTGATTTTGGAAGAAAAGATGAAACTAGAAGATACTGTCGATTCCCAAGACGACCGCCTTGAAAAACTGGAAGACATTATTGAGGTTCAACTTGAAAGGATTGAAACGTTGGAAGGTGAACTCGTAGCAGTGGAAGATGAAATGTTTAAGGTACGTGAAACTCGCAGTTGCTCGTCATATGTCCCACATGTGCAACTAACGCTGCAATAGATGGAAGATGAGCTGAAAGAGCTGAAAGGAGGCCAGTCAAAGCGAGAGGGCTTTGTCGAAACGGTGAAGGCCGAGAGATTGACACGGCAAGCTTCTATGAGGATCGAACGCCAATCCTCACAACGAGTCTTAAGTATGGGTTCTGCAAGTGGAGAAGGTCTTAGCAGAGGCAAGGGGCGAGAGCAAAGCTTGAGCATGGATGCCATCTCTGAGGATGCTGCAGGTTTGAAACTCGAATTGGAAGAGAAGGAGAAGCAAATCGCAAAGCTAGAGGAAGAGTGCAAATCGCTACGAGCGGAAGAGCAGGCACGCGAAGAAGACCTTCGACTAATTCAGGAAGACATTGATGAAAAGTTCGCCAAGTTGGAAAAGCATAACACCGAACTTCGATCAAAATACGAAAAGGCTCAAAAGAAGGCAGCCAAAGCCCATGACTTGGAGAAAGCAGTGAGGAACCTAAAGGAGCAATTGGAAGAGCAGGCGGTACCCAAACGTGAAGAGACTATGGCAGCAACAGCTGCAACAGGAGATGGCACGCATGGAGAGAACCTTGCACGAGAGCAACGCATCATTGAATTGGAGGAAGAATTGGAGGCCGCGAAGAAAGTATTTGAGTTTGAGAAATCCGATGATTACGTCGAAAGACTGAAAAAAGAATTGAAGACATACAAGGATGGTCATCGAAATTTGAAACGAAAGATGAAAGCAGAGCAACAGGACTTCTTGAAAAAGTCAAGGAAGAAGGATGAAACGATTGAGTTTCTGCAGAAAGAAATGATCAAGATGCGAAAAGATGTGGAATTCAGACTGGCTCAGCAAAAACAGAAACGCAATTCTGCGAAGATTTCAATGACGGACGCTGCGCAACAACAGATGCAGGATCTCGAAGACGAAATCGTCCATTGGAAGGGAGCAAATATAGAACTCGAAGAAGAGGTCTCGAAGTTGAGAGTCGAGGCAAATGACTGGAAAAAGAGGGCAAAGGAACTAGGATATACCGACGACAACGGGGATGATGATGACGACGAGTTAAGCGGTGCAGATGACGAATCGGTTGTCAGTTTCCGCAGCCGTTTCTCCCAGATGTCAAGCGCTTTTTTTCATGATGACGTGTCAACCACTTCCAGCCGCTTTCTCAAATCCCCACGGGACAATATGGAATCAACGCCAAGCCAAAGGGGTCTACGAGGTCTTGGTGGCTTGTGGAAAAGGATGAAGTCCCCACAGGGAGCTCCAAACAACCCGGCCATCCCTTACACTTCAGGACTGTTGGACGATTGATAGGAGGACCAGTTGTCTTATTAGAAGAAGTAAAGGTCATATAAACCAGCATTTGGTTGCATCAACGGAACCGCTTTTCAAAAAGAGTTGCCAGAACAGTAGTCGAATGAGTCGTGGATCACAAAAAGCCTGGCCTGCCCAGAATACGAGAATGAAGTGTGCAAAAAAGAACATCAAGAAAACTACAACAGTTGATTGCCCCTATTCCGAATCTTGTTGAGGAGCTTGACCTAAGAAGCTCGATAGGAAATGATAGTGAAACCGATATGGCTTCTTGCCGCTGCACACATTGTGCTTCTTGTGTTTATCCCGGAGACTTGTTCTTTCTTCTTGCATACGACCTCACCACAACGCAGATCAAAAGCGTCGACGACCCCGCTTCAACTGTCCGCATCTTTGAATAAATGGGAAGAAGAAAGAAAAATAAGCGAACTGGTGGATGCTCTATTCGCTGAGAGTCCTGAAATGGTTCAGATCCATTTGCAGGGTCAAGGCAGACTGAAGTTGCTGTCAAATAGGACACGTGCCGCGTCCGAACAGAAACAAATTGTTCTCTTCCTATCGGCAGTGGAGAAACCAGAACAAGCAGTTTCTTCCTTGGTGCTACCGTTAGAAGATCTAGGTCAGTTAAAGCTACTTTCATTTGCAGCCGCCAGACGTCCTTTGTCCAAGTCTGTTCTCCTGTCATTGAACAGTCTATTGGTTAATAGGGACGGGGCACTGTTCGACAATATTCCATGGAGTTCTTGGAGTGTTGATCCCCAAAAGAGAAATAGAGACGCGGCGGATAATGCTATTTTGGAGAAATTTCATCTAGGAAAACGAGATGCGTACTATCGTTTCATGGGGAAAGACTGGCAAGGGCGCAGTGTCGCGATTGGCAATTTGGCATTGCGGCTAAAGTATATGTTGGAGCCGGACGAGCAAGAAGACAGTAAAGTAGACGACGAAGAAAACAGTCGTGTACTGGCCGTGCGTGTCCTGCAATTACAAATTAGAGAATGTCAAATGGAGGTGGCTGGCATTGAATCGCAGCTTGCCCTTGGCATGTCTGGCAAGGAAGATGACTTGACGAAACTTCGAAACCAGAAAAATACGATGCAACGCAAGATACAAACAATGGAGAAAGATATTCGGACTCTAACTTCAAAACCAGAAACCATGCAATCGCTAGTATCTGACGTTCTGGAGAAAGTTGCGCAGTGGTCTACAAAGGATGGTGAAAATGAAGCTCCGTATCGTGGTGCAATGGGATACTCCCCTATGCTGGATTCGAAAGATGATTTAGAGGCAGGTCGTCTACCCTATACTAGCCCATTCGACTTACTGAACGAAATTCTCGAAGATCAACTAAATGCTAGAGTTATTGGTTGTGTGCTGGAGAATTCAAGCCTGTTGAAAGGGAACATAGTTCTTGGAGGAGCTGTTGTTTTACAGCGCAGAACCCCGACTAAAACTAAGAGTATCATGGGGGAAGAGGTTGAGTTTCAGGATTATGACGAAGACTTTGGAAATGTGGATGTGAAGGGTGGCGACTTTATGATTGTGGAATGCGACTCAGATGAAGCCATTGGCGTTTCACTTGCTTGTGGCGTTCCTTTGAGAATCGACTCGTCACTTTACGCAACGTGCTCGATACAGAGCGAGGCACAAATGATGGAAAAGGAGCCTTCTCGCCACATCATGGACACGCTCCCGATATGGAAAACCATAGATTCAGAAACCTCGTTACAGGTCGAAGGAGAACGACAAATGACCAACAGTGCTTCGCCAATAGCAATGCCAGGATCGTTTGATGATATACCATCCGAGTCTACAGCTCTATTTCCTGTAGACTCGCCAATCAAATCGGTGGATGAATATGATGAGCTCTCTAATGAAGACAAAGCGAAAACACTGTTGGAGATGAGCAATTTCTCTGGGCGACTGCCGCGGCCTCGTGTTGTGAAACAATCGAAGTCGAATCCTCTGGACGACTTGTTGCTGCCTTTGATAGATGAATCGGTTCGACGCCAAATCCTCATTCGTGATGCAGAACGTGAAGGGGATATGGAACTCGCAAACGAACTGAGGTCAAGAAAAAGCCGACGACAGGTAGCAATGGAAATGGCGGCAGCTGCTAGAAACAGTGGCAACGATGATTTGGCAGATTCCTATGAATCGGAGTCGGATTTTTTGAAAAGTCTCAGAGCAGATAGTACGCAAGACGAAGGGGAGTACAACCGCTTTCTTGATAGGGATGATTGGTATGAAAGGGATCGACAGGCAACTGCCAAACGCATCAGGAAATCTTCTTTTGGCACACTATTGGATGGCATTGAATAGGCTCCACCGGCAAGATGAGTCCATGCATTGCAATTTGTTAATCCAACGTCTCATAATTACATGATTTATAATCCTAGCTTTGACAATTCTTCGCGCAACGCCCCTTCAGTCTCGACTTTCGCCTTTTGATCCTCATTCAAGGTAGATGGATCTCTCTTCTTCAAATCCTCAATTTGCTTCAATGTCTTTTTCACCTTTCTCGCTCTCTTTTCTGGATCTACTGATTGAGCAGACTGAGCAGCTTGTGCCGCCTCGGCTGCTTTGGCTTCAGCGAGCACCTTTTCTTCGAGAGCTCTTTGGGCAGCTTCCTCCTCCTTCTTCTTCTTCGCCTTCTCCTTCCGAAGCGCCGACTTGCTCTTTCCCTCAGTCGGCGCCAACCCAACTACAACCTTTCCAGTAGCACCTGTCACTTTTGGTTTGTCGAGAACCTTTCTTGCGCCGACGGTTTTCCCCTCCTTTTCCGCACGCATACGATCTGCTAGGCTAGAACCACCTCGGCCTGCACGGTTTCGAGCCGACGGAGGAATATAACGACCAGCAGGCTTGTCCGCTGATTGGCTCTTTTCGGCATTCCCGGCAGGTGTTGCGTCTTTCAACTGAGGACTTTGAGGACGGTCAGGATAAACTGACGACTTGGCAGGCAGAAATTCTGCTTGTAGCAATCGATCAGGCAAGTAATTTTTATTGTCCCAGGGCAAATTTTCCATCTTATCGCCGTTGTAACGGTACACATTCACACCGTTGTCAACATTCATTCGGGGAGAAGTAGTTGAAACTGCCAAAAGTCTAGAATCTGGAGACCATCCATACCCAACGGTGCAACTCGCCGTCACCGGATTTGCAGGCGGTATCTGTTTGAGCTTGTTTCGATCCCAAAAAGTCATGCCACCAGCAAGGTTTCCGAATCCAGCTAGGCAAACGAATCGACCGTGGGGAGCCCATATGATTGTATTTCTGTGGGCATTGCCAAAGAGGAAAATGGCATTGCCATCAGAACCATTGTGCAAACTTGACATTGATGGCATCTTTCCTGCAGCCACAGCGAAACAAGAAGGTTTCGACGCGTTTGGCATCCATGCGACGTCCAATACAGGCCCTTCTTGAGGAAGTGGAACAGCAATACTATCACCTTTATCAGGTGACAGCAGAAAAAGTGATGTAGAACCATAGTAGGACTCCCCAGACGTATCGACCGTAGTCTGCAAGGCAATCAATGCGGAGTCTCCTTTGGGGCTCCAGTGAACTTTCATTTCTTCAGCCTGGAATAGTGACTTTGTGAGTACGGCCGGGTAGCCTGAGTTGGGGGATGGTTTTGTTGTGGCAGGGTATTCGTATAAAGCTGCTCTCGAAGGCTTGTTCTTGTCTTTGGGGCTAAAAGATGTAAAAAACAACCTGCCTCCCGTCTGAGCATTGCTGGGAACACTCATGCTGCTAATCCCAGGAATCTTCAGTTTATCAACAAAACGTGTCTCCAGTTGTTGTGGAAAATCTCCAGGATACACCCGAACCTCGTTTGTCCCCATTACAAATGCAAATTTTTCGTTGCTTGTCCATTGTACATACGGCCAAGCGTCCCTTTTCAATGTCTTTTGCCTCAGTCCCATTACAAGATCTCCTGTCTGAGAACTCCATATTTTCATGTTTGGAGCTTCACCATCTTGTGCCCGTTCCCAAGTCAGCACAAAAGTCCCTTGCGGAGACACCGCCATGATTTGAACTTTCCCCGTCCCCTGGAGAAATGGAGTCTCTTGATTTGATGGAGAGCCATCCAGATTCAATTTGAAGATTCCAACATCGGGACGGTGGACGAAAGCAGCCGATCCATCTGGGAGAATTGAATGAAACGATGAGGTGCCTTTGAAGAGGAACTCCCTTGTTTCTCGCGTAGTTATGCTACTTTCTTCATCGCGCTCAGAAGGAACAGTGAACACCTCTATTCCTTCTTTCGATCGGAGGAGGATCTTACAAAAGGGGGGCTCTTTGGTGGACATGGTAGACTGTAATAGAAGTGCTCTCCTGTTCTCACCATGACTAAAAATGATAGTTGTTGGATAGATTGTTTCTCTTCTCCAGTAGATTGTGAGGCCATTATTGCGCGGATGACGCACGAACGGACGCATACACGATACTATCTCAGTACTTAGCTTGTCTCCCAACTAATAGTGCCTCTAACACAACTGGTCCGAACAGAAATCTTGGAAGAGAACAAATCTACCTATTCATTACCTACGACGAGTGCCTTTTGCTCCAAAGTCAAGCCTTTGTCGTAGTCCAAAAGAACCTTCCTCCTTGTTTCGCACTGGTAGGCCAAAAGATGCTTGACTCGATCGGATTCCATTGCATTCTGTCCTTCATTTTCTGCTCCAAGGGGAACAGATTTGTTTGCCCAATGTGTTAGTGTTCTGTATTGGGTTACTGCTTGGCGGCGTTGTTCCAGCACTGATTTTGTTGCTCGAAGAGTCGGCATCATCGACACAGCTACGGCAGCGCGAATCAACCCATGGGCTGATTCTTCAAGCGCTGCCATGTTTTCGTCTTGCTCTGTCGTGCTGGGACTGCTAGTACTACTACTCGGGTTTGAGCAGTGAACAGTCCGTGAGTCCCAAAGTATCATATCTCCAGGACCTAGTAAGCATGTGATGTTTGACCGTGGTCGAAGTAGCATGGAATCATTGGGATCAATTTCCATCCAATCTTCTCCACCCAACTCCTCCAACCGCGCCTGATAAAATTCACTGCAGGGGTGTCGGAGTGATGCTCGTCCGTGATTGTCGTGGTGGTAATGATGCGGGAACAGCTTGTGCGATCTCGGAACGACTACATTCCCCCCGGTTCGGTCTGTGACGGGGAGCAGATTCACCAACGACTGGATGCATTCCTTGCCCGGCTTCGCAATCGGATTCTGATCTAGGTGAAACCAGCCTGCATCTGTCGGTGGTTGGTTCTTGTGCCACAAGACAACACCATCCAGGGACGATATCAGGTCGGAAGTCTTATAGATAGCTTCAAATACTGCTCGAACATTCGGATGACTTCGAATGCTCCAAGCAAACGTGGTATGCCCAGAGCCGTAGAATGGAAGAAAACCTCCTTCCAGTGACTGTGGATAGAACCTTAGAGAATGCGTATTCGGACTGTCTCGTGTTATGGGAGGAGTCATGTGGTGGTGGACATGATTATCATCTTGCTGTTGCTGCCGTTCTTCTTGTACCTGCCGTTCAGCAAAACTGGCCGCTTCAATGTAGTCCCATGCCTTGTTCAGGGAATCCTTGCAATCGGAATGTGAAAGGACTCCTGTCACGACCGCAAATCCATGCGTTTCCAGAATATTGCAGAGTAGCCCATCGTCCAGAAGCCATGAAAATGGAATTCCATAGACATGTTCTTCGTCGTTTTCGTCGTCCTTCTGTCCAGCTGCGAACGACAGCAGCTCATTGCGATTTGTAGGAGCTCTGACAGAAACATAGCGAGGCCTTTTTCTTGAATACCATCGCTCTCTACGTTCTTCGGGAGTCTTCAAGTGATCCATTTGCCGATCCTATTTTCCTATTTCTCCTTGTCGTTGCCCTTGGACCGACAGCTATGATATTATGCTGGAGGGGGTTTGTGGTTTGTTGTTGTCCTCATGTCTGACTTTCATTCACGAGTTTCATTCATGTGTAGTGTCCAGCTCGCGCGCACATTTTCTGTATTGGAGGCAGTTTAACCGTTTCACACCATTGTGGTCACCGTTGCGGACATAGCGGTGCGCAATGATACCTGTAGTACCCAGGATGAGTTTCCCCCGGAACTGACGAACAATGGCTACTAAACAAGAGTCAATAGATCCAAGAAAAAATATCTCACAGCAACACAGCAGCCAAATCGACAATGGCGACAGACATAGGCATCATATGGGGTGCTCGATCCATCTGTTCCTTGGTAGGAATAATCCTTATTTTCGTCGGTTTCTGGCTTCGAGAAAAGCGTTGGGATGATCAAGGAGCCTTGGCCTATGACAAATACATGAGCACGGTCGACGAAAACTACCGCGCTGTTGACGATGAGACGGGTGCTGGTCCACCCGGCGACGACGTCTCTCAATCCTACAATGAAGTTTCGGAAAAATTCAACTTTCATGACAACGGTAGCAGAGACTTGGTTCGGGCGAACAGTTCGGATGCAGAGGATCGCTTACCTCTCCCAAGAACTCTTCAACGGGAAGTCGAGGCCGCTTTACCGATTCCTGTAGTCATGTTGCTGGGATTCACGATACTGATGATTTCATTCATCTTTTCTCCCCAAGATGAAAGCGAAGTCTACAATTCAGGATGGAACATTGCCAGCATTGTCTTCCTTCTTGCCATTGCCCCCATCTACTTCTTTGGATTGCGAAAGGCTACAGTGGAACGCAAAGTGAGCATGAAAAAGAAAATATACCCTGCTGTCTTGTTCTTGACAATTTGGTTAGGTATTGCAGGACTTGCAGATAGTCAAATCAATGCACCGTGGTATTTCTGCACATTTGCCGGTACGTTGAGAAATTGACTGTCAAAATGTTGACCATCATCTGAAATTTGTCTCACCAACTGTTGCCTGCAGTCATCTTGATTCCCTCTTCAATTTATATCCTTTACCATGCTCAAAAGATGGGCGTGGTTTGGGACTATAACGGAAAAGCAAACCGAGAAGCTGTCTTCAACAATGGAGTATGGCTTTTGATGATAGTTGGCCTCTACTTGCTCTGGATTGGTCTGAACGCCATCGATATTTCCGAATACGCGGGTGGCGCCTTCGTTCCTATTGAAACTGATGTCAGAGCGTGGTTTGCATTCGTTGGGGGACTGGGAATCGTCGTACCTTCCCAAATTGCGATGGAATATGCCTTTGAACGAGGCTCCGAAGTGAGCGGATACGGATTGAATGGAGACTCCATCGGGGCTCTCTCGAACAAGTTCAGATTGTTCAATATCGAGCCCTTAGCTCGATCATTTGAGACTCCTCTCTTCTACATTGTTGGGTGGGCAGTGCTGAGCTTTTCTGCATTCCTCCCGTTCAGCGACTACACGCTCCAAATGCTTTTGACCTTTATCTTGGCGCTTTTCATTGGACCAGTTTACAGTCTGCTGGTATTGCCAGCCTATTGGGCTGGCAACATGACTGATCATACCAAGTACATGTATATTTATTGCATTTTGATGGCTGCGCTTGCCGCCGTTTTGGGTTTGCAAGGCGGACTCTACTTGGCAGTGAGCATAGTGGGTGTCATTCTCATTTTGCTTGGACAATACCTTGATTTTGGAGAACAGAAAAGGGGCAGGTCATGGCTCGTAGGACGCAAAGTAAACCAAAATTGGAGCCTATTTGGAATTGGAAATCCAATTTTTGTCGTCGGGTGGATTCTTTTGTGCCATGCCATTGCGCATTTTCCAGATCCCGACCTCCAATGAGCACTTCCGTGGGCATTGCATGAGAGGTGCTCTTTTGAAGACTGCACTACTAGCTGTTGTATTATTTTTCATGTGCTACGAGGATCAAGGGAAATTAATGATTCACTAAAGCCATTGTATTGAGTTCTTGAATTTATCTCTTCGAAGTAGTAGAGAGGAATACTATTGAATTCTCTGGTGGTCCTGGAGAGCTCGTCTCGGAAGATAGTATGTTGGTGCACGAATGAAGAAGATATGGGGAGCCGTTTTTCAAATTCGGCCCACAATTCACCCGTACAGTTTGTACGTAGACAAGTTTACACGCCCAACACAGTCAGCTTCTTCCCAAGTAATCTTGCTCGCCCCTACTTCTTGTCGCACAATTGCTTTTCTCACGGGACGGTGCACAAGACGTTGTAGTTGTCTACAGTCCATAGAACCACCTTTTGGCATATTGTATTGTGCTTTGTCTAGCAACATGTCAGACTCCAAAAAACGCTTCAACATCAAGGTAAGCTATCTTCAATTCTTCACTTGATGCGGGTTCAGAAATGTCACTCTGGTTTCCCCGTATGGCACAGTACAATGTGTACGGCAAATCAATCAATATTACTTGTCGCTGACACTGATGGTTTGCTTGCAACTTAGCCGTTTCGGGCTCACGTTCCCATGGATAGAACTGCTGCCAGCCAGACTTGGGATGCTTTGGCCAAGGCAATTGACGAAATTTACAACCGGAACGCTTCCCAGCTTTCGTTTGAAGAGCTCTATCGAAACGCCTACAACCTCGTGCTTCACAAGCATGGAACTCTGTTATACGAAGGGGTTTCAGAGAAGTTGTCTTCCCACTTGCTAGCAACCGTGGAACGATTAGCTGAAGTCCCAGACTCTTCACTCTTAGAAGACATCTCGAAAACCTGGAACGAGCATCGGATAACAATGATTATGGTAAGAGATATTCTAATGTACATGGATCGGACATATATCGCGCAACAAAGACGTAGACCTGTCTACGAACTCGGCCTTCATCTCTTTCGAATCACTGTCTGGGAGCATCCTAGAATTCAACCGCGAGTGACGGAACTGCTGATGTCTACGATCGCATCCGAACGGGGTGGACTGTTGGTAGACGATAGATCATTGTTGAAGAGTAATTTGGGAATGCTTTTGGAACTGGGACATGCGGATTCCTCCAGTGTTTACGAGCGTGATTTCGAAGGAATTTTCTTGGGTACTACACAAGAGTTCTACCGTGTGGAATCCATGGATTTTCTGAGTAAAAACACAGCCATTGATTATGTCTCCAAAGCAGCCAAGCGACTGGGAGAAGAAAAGGAAAGAGCCGGGGCTCTAGGTTTGCCAATGACAACAGAAGGGCCGCTGCATCGAATTATCGAAACAGAATTGATCGAACGCCATGCAAAGACGATTGTTGATATGGAAAACTCTGGGTTCGCGGCGTTGCTCAAAGATGATTCTAAGCTTGAAGAAATGAGAAGCATGTACGATCTGTTTGTCCGAGTACCTTCCTCTGTTGATAACTTGAGAGATGCACTATCAGAGAGAATCAAGGCAGACGGAAAAGCACTGATATCCGATCAAGAAAAAGGGGAAGCCAATGCTCCAGCGTTCGTGAGGGGTGTCTTGGCCATGCGCGAGAGGTATGAGAAAATCGTTACTGTCTCTTTCCGTGGAGAAAAGAAGGCCAAGAAGAGAACGAAGGAGGCTTTTGAGAATTTCTTGAATACAGATGCAAGAGCGGCTTCGTGCCTTGCCCTTTATGTCGACGAGAAACTGAGAGTTGGTTTGAAGACAGCAACCGAAGAACAGATTAAGGATGAAATACAGAAAGTCATTACCGTCTTTCGATACTTGTCGGATAAGGACGTTTTTGAAAGCTTCTACAAGCAGCATTTAGCTAAGCGCTTGTTGAGTGGAAAATCCGTGAGTAGTGATGCTGAACGTGCAATGGTCAGCCAGTTGAAGGCAGAGTGTGGCTACCAGTTTACAAGCAAGCTCGAAGGGATGTTCAATGATATGAGAATTTCACAGGACATGCAAGACGCCTACAAGCATCACAAAATGAACCAAACATCACAGCAAGCGGGAGAAAATACTTCCAACGAAAAGCCCATTGATATTGAGGTTGACGTCCTTACAAATGGCTACTGGCCTTCCCAGAATGTACCCCCTTGCACATTACCGCAGCAAGTGCAAGATGCAATTGATAGATTTTCAAAGTTTTATTTGGAAAAGCACACTGGTCGCAAACTATCATGGCAAACAACTGCAGGTGCTGCAGATATCAAGGCCGTTTTTGGATCTGCTCCAGACTATCGTCGGCACGAGCTGGTTGTGTCCACGTACCAAATGTGTATTCTGCTTTTGTTCAACGACAAGGACACTCTGACTTTAGGAGAAATCCG